>RJWM01033361.1:0-20672 GCA_004363535.1 Dasyprocta punctata
GAAGTAGCTTCTTGATTTCTGCAGGATCTGTTTTGATTTTCTTCTTTTAATTCCTAATTGCATGAATTTGAGTCTTTCTTTCCTTTTTTGTTATGACTGGCTAAAGGTTTATAAATTTTATTTAATCTTTCAAAGATTTTTTTTTAGTTGTCTGTTGCATTGATTTTTGCTCTGATTCTTTTAATTTCCTCCCTTATATGAACTTTGTGCTTAACTTGTTCTTATTTTTCCAGAAGTTTGAAGTTCAACATTAGGTTGTTTATTTGAGCTTGTTCTATTTTCCTGATTTTTTTTTTTTTTTTTTGGCACTGGGGAATCAAACTCACAACCTTATGCCTGCCAGACAGGTGCTTAAGCCACTGAGCCAAACCTCCTGGTCCCAGTTTTTTGAAGCAGGGTTGCACTATGTAGCTCAGGCCGGCCTTGCACTCATGTTGTAGCCCAAGCTGGCCTTGAATTCACAACACTCCTCCTACCTCAGCCTCCTGAGTGCTGAGATTAAAGGCGTGCACCACCACGCCTGGCCTTGTTTTCCTGATTTGAGAATTCACCACTATAAATTTCCCTCTTAGGACTGCCTTCATAAGTTCTGATATGTTGTATTGGCATTATCATTTAATTGTAGGCACTGTTTAGTTTCTTCTGTAATTTCATCTGTGACCCATTTGTTGTTCAGAAGCATGTTATTTAATTTCCATGTGTTTGTGGAGTTTTTGTGGTTTCTTTTGCCATTGATTTATAATTTCACTACTCTATGATCTGATAATATATATGGGATAATTTGAATTCTTTTGCATTTACTTATGTATGTTCTATGAGTCAGTATATGGTCTATTTTGGAGAATGTCCTATGCACAGCTGAGGAGAATGTTTATTTTGATATTGTGTGGTGGAATGTTGTATAGACATCTACTAAGTCCTTTTATTCATAGGTTTGGTTCAGTTCTGATATTTCTTCGCAAACTTTTTTGTGTAGTTGATCTGTTTGTGACAGTGGTATATTAAGGTCCTCCATTACAGTTGTGTTAGTGCGTATTTGATCTTTCATGTTCATTAATATTTGCTTTATATAGTTGGATGCACTGGTACTTGGTGCGTATGTATTTATGATTGTTATCTCTTTCTTGGACTGTTCCTTTAACAAGTATATAGTGACCTTCTTTTTCTCTTTTGATCAGTCTTGTCTTGAAGTTCACTTTGTCTGTAAATACGATAGCTATCCCTGTTTTTTTCTGGGTTCCTGTTGCATGAAGTATGGTTTTCTATACCTTGATTTTCAGTCTATGAATTTCTTTTTTGAGTTAAATGTATTTCTTGAATACAGCATATGTTTGGATCTTTTCTTTGGATCCCTTCTGCCAGTGTGTTTCTTTTGATTGTTGAATTGAGACCATTTACACTGATGGTTATAACTGATGTGATAAATTATCCTTGTCATATTATTTTCTCATTGTTGGTTCCCTATCTTTCCCCTCTGTTTGTTTGCCTTGCTTGTTGAATTCTTATGTTGGTGTCCTTGGGGTTGTGGTGTTATCTCTCTTTCCTTCTTTTCATCATCTCTTTCTAAAATATCTTTTAGAACATTTTGTAGAGCTGTTTTGGGGGGGTCATGAATCTCTTCAGTTGTTCTTTCTCATGGGAATATCTTATTTCTCTATTGATTTTCAAATACGGTTTTGCAGAGTACCTCAGTCTGGGTTGGAGGTTGTTTTCTTTCAGGACTCGAACTATTTCAGGCTCTTCTTGACTTAAGGGTTCGTGTTGAGAATTCTGCCATGATTGTGATGGGTTTTCATTTATTGGTGATTCGATTTTTCTCTAGCAGCTTTTACTATTCTGTTCTTATACTAAATTCCTGGAATCTTGATTATTATATGCCTTGTGTAGATTTATTTTGGTCATGGCCAATTAGAGTTCTGTATGCCTCACTTACTTGTATGTTAAATGGTTTTTCCATATTTTGGAAATTTTCTGCCATTGTTTTTGTGTGTTTTTTTTTATGACATTTGTATTGTCTCCTGCTTTCTCATTGACTTCAATCAATTTTATGTTGTCCTTCTTTGCATTATCTTGAAGTTGTTGGTTATATTTTTCATGATTTCTGTTTTTTTTATTTTAAAGAGAATAAAATCTAAGAAAATAAAACAGAATAATGCCCATCAAAACAAAACAGTGAAAGTGGTACAGAACTTCATAACAGAATAACAGGAAATTAGCAATGGCTACCATAATATATCTTGTTATCTTCACAATAGTTGTCCATACCGTCAGACATAGTAAAATCAATAAAACAAAACAGAATAAAACCAACCAAAACAGAACATTAAATAAAACAAAACAATAAAACAGAACAAAACTAAACAGTGAGAATAATATTGGATTTCAAAAACAAGACAGAAGAAAATACCCCATATTTGCTATATTGCATATTGTTATCCTCCTAATAGATCCTCAGTCTACTGGCCTTAGGCCTATAAAGTCAATGAAACAATACAAGCATTTAGGTGTTTTTAGACCTCAGTTACTATCAACTCAGTGTGTCCTCAGAACCAGCTGGTTGCTTATGGCAGAGGGGGTGTTTCTTGATTCTCAGCCTGCATGCTGGTCGGCTCACGGGAAGGATAAACTGTCTTCTCTCTTCCTGGGCCCTGCATGGTTTGCCCTCTTGCTATTTTTTAAGAAATCTTTCTTTTCATAGTCACTACTCTCAGTTCTGTCTTATAGGTCTGATATTCTGTCCTCACCTTGGTTCAATTGACCGCATATGTTTTAAATTTTCTAGATATTTGGGGGGCGGTGAATGCCAGGTCAGCCTCACAGGACACAGAGGTACCGAGCCCAGCCCAGCCCAGAGCCCCAGAACTGCTCATCAGGGAGTGGCCAGCATAGCCCCAGGGCCTTGGAGAATTTGAGCTCTGCCCATTAGAACACAAGGTGTGAGCTCCATTGTTCAGGGATGTGGCCACACAGCAGGTCCTAAAAGTTGGGAATTCCACCCAGCCAGGAGCAAGACCCCAGCACCATACCCCAGGGCTGTGTCTCTGCTAGCCACCTGGGTTGTGAACTCTACACAGCCAGGTTCTAGGCCCTGGCAACAAGCTCCAGGGGTGTGCCCCTGCTAGCTGCAGAGAGGATACAAACTTTGTCCAGCCCAGTGTCCCAGAGCAACCCAACAAAGTACATCAGGAAAACACATGGCCAACCTCATAGACCACAGAGCACAAGGATCCAACACCATAGTCTGGGAGTGTGTTCTGGCTAGCCACAGGGATATTGGAGGATTGAAGCTCTACCAGCACAGTGTTCCAGTGCAATCCATCAGGAGGCTGCCTGCCAGCCACACAGGTCTCAGAAGAAAATGACAAAATCTTTTTGATACCTGTTTGACTCTGTCTCATGAATTCCATTTCTTTCATATGTTGGAAATTCATAGTTTCGAGCCAGGCGTGGTGGCACACGCCTTTAATCCCAGCGCTCTGGAGGCTGAGGTAGGAGGAGCGTTGTGAGTTTGAGGCCAGCTTGGGCTACAACACAAGCACAAGGCTGGCCTGAACTACATAGTGCGACCCTGCCTCAAAAAACCAGGGCTGGGAGTTTGGCTCAAGAAATTCACAGTTTTCATCACTTTCCTAATCTTTTTTTTTTTTTTTTTTTTAAATCTGTGTCTACTCTAGATTTACTGGGAAGGTCCTTCATTTTGATCATCTCTCTTTTTTTTTCTCAACCTGAGAGATAATTTCTAATGTGATTTTGTTTTTTCTATAACCCCAGTCATCTCTTTTTTTTGCCCCTATAATTTGCAGAAAGTTCAGGTGGTTGGCTTTTGGTTTCCTTTATTTCATCCTTTACATTTATCCTTAGTGGGCTGAAAGTCTGAGGCTGCATTTTGCTTCTGCATCTTGTCATTTTCTATTTTTTATTCTAATTTGTTTTCTGTTGATGCTTGTAAATGTTTTATGGTAGATACCTTTATCACTAGTATTAAGGCTTCCCTAGGAAATACCTATTCCTCAGAGATGTCTTCTATGTGTAGTTGGTTCTTGGTCTTTCTTTCTGTCCCAAGATCCTACCTTCCCAATTTATTGGGGGTGAGTAATTGCTATCTCTTTGGCTCAGTGTCCAGTTCTTTGATACTAGACTATGATGATGGCTATGACCCCAGAAAATCACAGTGTTGTTATATAAGGAAGAATAATTGATTACAATAGGTATGACCCCCTGGTAGTACACTTAGCAATAACATTGGCATCAAGTACAGCCTAAAATCTGAAAAAACTTTAGTAACTATTACTTTGGTACCTTTAACCATAGAAGCAAGATCTAAAATTATGTAACAAAATCTAATCTAACCCAGGAAATTGTATGCAATGAGTTTCCCCTTACTTGAGTGATTTTACTCTGTGTGTGTGTGTGTGTGTGTGTATGTGTGTGTGTCAGGGGAGATTTAAGAAGGATGGGGAAAAAGCAGAGAGATAAATGAAAAGATATATAGTAGAAGCAAGACCAGACGTCAAAGGATGTTCATCCAACCTTTAGGAAATTGGAGAAGAGAAAGAATGAAGGAGAAAGCAGAAGGATTTTGGAGTAAATCAACAAGATGAGACAGTGTTCACTCACTTGAAAATATAAAGAAAATCAATAAAGAAAGTTGAGGGAAGAGAGAGCAGAAGCATATAAAATAAACAATAAAAGTGAAAGCCTAAACAAACAAAAGCAACCAGACAGAAAAAGGGACAAGAGGGTGTCAGGATGACTGAGTGGTCTAAGAAAAAGAAAATGTAACAAAGAGACAGGAAAGGAAATAATAAAACTCCTCCAGTGTCCACATTCTGTGGTAATGGCCAAGTCAGAGCCGTGCTGGGTAACCCCACCAGGCTTGCAGTAGGATTAGTGCTGGGTGCTGGGCTGATCTTGGCCTCCAAATGTGAGGGATGGAGCCAGAGACTTCAGCCAGTAACCCCCTGTATGTCCTTTGGGGGCCTGCCTACTCCTCACCCTGTTTGTCCCCACATTGCTCTTCTAGTGGCTGTGGTATGCTCAGACAAATACAGCCCAAGGCTGCTCCAAGTTCCACATACAGTTGGTTCCTTCTGGTCCTGCCACACCTCTTTTGATCTACTTCCAGTGGCATGTTTCTTTGTTTCATGCCTACTTGTGGGGTGGAATGGGGTGCTGTGGCTGACTCATTGCTCCTGCTGCTGCTGCAGAGACAGCCCAAAGCTGCTTGGTCCCACTTTAATTTTTTTCTCCAGTGTATGTGTGTGTGTGTGTGGGGGGGGTGCCGACCTCCCCCTGCTCTGCCTTAGCACAAGGCTGTTTAAATCTCATGTGTCAGCATCTCTCTCTCAAGCTACTGGTCACAAAGCAGGAAGAGTCATGCTGTATTACTCACTACTCTCACTGCCACCGCCACTGAGATCCCTAACTTTGATGTCCCCAGAGGATGCAGTTAGCTACTCTGGAACATGCAAAAATAAACAACAAACAAGCAAAAACCACCAAGAGACTTGGTGGCCTTCTCAGGGAGGGAGCAGTTCTGTGATCACATGACTTTATATGTGCCAGCAAAATTTGATGCCAGGTTCACTGTCCACTGATTGGAGGAAAGAAAAACAGGCAAGAGGCCTTCCATCCCAGATCTATGCTCTGTGCTCTGATTTAGCCACACTGTTTCATTCCATCAGTGTTTGTTTTTGAAACTTCCCAGAATGGTAGTCTTGTTTGACCTGCAGGCAGGAGTCCTACCAGCAGTCCCATGAGCTGGTTTGGTGTTTCATGAAGTCCTACCTCTATGTTTTGTTTGATTTTATCTCTTATTTCAGATTGATTTTAGCATGAGGATGTATGTCCCTCCCTTTCTTCCAGTTAACTGTGTTTTCAGTTGACTTTCTCCAAGTAGCTCCAACATTACTCCTCTATTAAACCATGTCAAAATTGCCCTCTTCTCACTTTCTCTTTATTTTTCCTTTACTGTATTTCTGGTGTTATATTCTTTCTAATTTGTTATTCTCTGAAACTCTCCTTTATTCTCCTCTCTGTTGAATGATTCAACCTGCTAATCTATTGCCTCTGCTTTTAATAACATGATGACTTACCTTGACACTAATGCTGGCCTCAACTCCTCAAGGCCTTTCAGCTTTTCTTGATGCAATATGTGAGAGACCCCAGTTGGTACCAGAGAGGCCAATAGATTGACAAGTATAGAGAAAGCTATTCATCTTTTGTCAACATTTGTGGCTAGGATGGGCAGGGTTACATTATTCTAATCGGGCCACCCAACCCTTTCCCTTTACATGGAGACCACGAGCAGGAGAGCTTAAGGAAAAGTTGGGCATGATGAACAACTGAATAGCACACCATTGTGAATGATCTTCTGGTTACTAGAGGTATCTGGAAAAGCAGTCCTATTAGGCTAGTTTGTCTAATACTTTCCTGATACATAGTGGATGAACACATAGGCATACATGAAGATAGACTAGGTTTATAAAAGTAGGTAGCTAGTTTATTTTTAAGCTCATCCATCATTTTGAAAAAGATCCCCTTCCTCATGTCTAATTAAAAGTGTGTAGATTGCCAATGGCCTACTAACTGATTTTATTTGAAGCAGCCATTTTTAATGTTTCTTGGATATGAGCAAGTTTCAGGGATAGTCACTATAGAAGTTTAATAGCATTAAAGAATGTATCTGAGCTTGGCTATGTCTGCTGAGCTAACTTCATGCTATTGGACATTTTAAGATGTAAGTCATGAACCAAAACCTGTGTTTTGACTAGTCTAATATGTTATAATTCTTGGATTTAACAAAATCCAACTGTCAACTTTGGTTTATTTGTCTTTAACTCATCAGGGTATAATTTACTTCAAGGTAATTTTTAATCTATATGTAAATTAGCTATTTCTATAACAACTGTAATATAAGCTTGATGTTCAAAAAACGATTGAATGCAAGCAGTATTTTGAAAATAATGTCAATAAAGAAGTTGTATAAGTAATACATGATATTCAATGAATTTGAATATAGGTTATATTAAGACATTTTCAACAAAATTATTGTCATTGACAATTTTCTAGGCCTGGTAATGCATGAAGTAATATGTAGATCAGAGAATTAAAATAAGATTTCATTATAGAGTTGTTCAACTATGTTAAAGGTCACACAATGTTCATTAGAGAGCTTTCATTTGGCAGATTTGATATTAAAGTTGGTAATATCTTTACTGAATTAATTTTCTGCTCAGTAAAGTGACTTAAAGTGATTAAAACTCTTGTTTATTTGATACAGAATTATATGCCTTGTCTACTATTTTAAAGGAAATTTTAAAACTTATAGCCTCACAGTATATTAAGAACAGGAAAGACTGGTCCAGTCCATTTAGACTCGGATAGCTTTGAGATTCCCCACATCAGCTGCAACTTGTAAAATAGACATAATTTAAAAAAAAAAGACATAATTCAGCCAGAAAGTATATCTTGTTATGCTAACTTGCTTCAAGGACAGACTGGCTCAATTAAAGACAATGATTGATTCTATTCACTTAGCCAAACCCCTGCCCTTCCTTCTGTATGATAAGAAACCCCTTTCAACCCAGAAGTCTGCCTGACAACATATAACCCAGTCTATGTAACCAATTATAAAATAACCTCCTATCAGCCTTTTGTACTTCCTGTTTAAAACATATATAAATGTCTGTTTAACCCCAAGATGGGGGTGGTGACTTGGAATTTAGTTTCCCCCAACCTGCTAGCATGATAAAGAGTTATTTTCTAACTCCTTGGTGCTGCATGTCTTCCATCTGATTCTGTCCTGGGTTTTCCATACTATCTAAATCTAGGTTTATAGGTGAATATACTGTCTTATATTTATAACTGGATGTGACATGCTAAAATGTCATGAGAACACTAATTTTTTCTAATTCTAATCAGAATAAAAGTTATATTAATACGTTATTTCTGACAACTTCTGAAAATTCTTCCATTTTTATGGAATAGTGTTGCACAGGGCAGTGTTTGAAGGATATTAATAAAAATCCTAGGTATTCAAACTTCATTCTTAAGTCAGTATTAATCTCCAATTTCACTTGTCTACCACAAGGAACAGAAGAAAAAAAGTAGAAAGATTGGTATGAGTTATTTTGGCTATTGTTTTCCTCTTTGTAATAGTTTAGTTATGGAGCGGGTGGTGGTCCATGCCTGTAATCCCAGAATTTAAGAGGCTGGAGTAAGAGAATTGCAGGGATTTGAGGCCAACTTGGGTTACATAGTGAGTTCAGGCCCAACCTGAACTACAAAACAATATCCTTTCTCAAACACAAAACAAAACAATTGAAACAACAACAACAACAAAAATAGTTTAGTTAAAAGAAAGGTAGAAAATTACCTCTGGGATGATGGTTATGAAAAACTGAAATGGTGGGTTCTAAATAGAACCTGGGACATAACATCTAAGCTCTTTTAATTACAACTGGTTTTAACTCAGTATATTGTGAATTTATTTCCAGAGGTAAATAAATACATTTGTTAATGATTTGAATCATTGTTATTATGATCAGTGAAAAATATAAATCATTGTCCCTAAGGTACTTCTATGCTTAATCAAGTTAATATTTTGACTGGGAAGAAATATTAAGCATCTTTGTCCTTTAAATATCAACATAAAGAAGTTTTTAAAAATTCAGACTTATTTGTATTTGTATTGGAATTTATTGTGCTAGCTGGATCTCACTATGAAATGATTATTATGCAATTGTATTCTTGTTGGGAAGTGATTTTATTGCATGAAAAATGAGCATAGATCAATGAGCTGTGTCTGCCATTTGACTATAATTTGCAGGCTGAGATGTCAAAGCAGATTTGGGATTTGTGGCAAAGTTGGTGATTTGACTATTGGACAATTCTGTGGCAGGAGTGCATCATACCATGCACAATCTTATCCTACCACATCATATCACATAGTATAATTCACTTTATATAGTCATATACGTAGATAGTCATATAGTCATGACAGCCAGTGTTAAATGCTCTGTAATACCTGACACAAGTTATGAAATGTACCCCCAGTGTTTTCTGATATTTTTTTTAACAATATGATCAGCATGTTTTCTGTTAACTTGTCTATTGAAGTGATGTGTCTTTCAGAGATCAAGACAGTTTTGTGTAAAGTAAGTTGATTTACTTACCTCTGAACAGACAGCCATTGCTGTCTAAGGCTTTTCCGACACTCATAACTTTTGGAGGATAACTTGGTGGTTTTAGCAGCCACATTGCTTCACAAATTATTTGTGTGCCAGGTCCCTGAGAAACAGTGGTGTCAAAATGTGAAATTTCCACATGTGTGTTTGCAGATGTAGTCAAGGATAAGATGTTAAGATATGGAGCTTATCCTGAATTATCCAAGTGCTCTACATCTAATTAAATGAGCCCAGAAAACTAGAGAAATTTCTCTCCAGATATTTGACTTGCTTGAGTCAGAGATATGGAAAAAATCAGACAAATGTAAAACACGTAAGGGGTGGTATTGCCATTTCTGGAATTGGAGGGGATGGGTCACAGGAAAGGCCTGAGAAAGAATGTGGGCAGCTGCTAGGAGTGAAAACTTTCTCCTGGTTTATAGCATCAAGTGAGTGGGGGCCTTAACTCTGCCTCTGCAAGGAACTGAATTTTTCCAGCACCTGAGTAAGATTAGAAGAGAATTCTTCCTCAGTACCCTGAGTAAAGGATGCATCACTGCCAAGACCTTCAATTTGGTGGATGTGACCTTAAGCAGAGTGCCTAGTCCAGCCCACCTTTAACAACATTTTGATGTTTAACAACGGTGAGATAATACATTTGAGTTGTTTTAAGCAACTGAGTTTGTGGGTATTTGTTATAACAGTAATAAGAAGCTAATAATGTGTCTATCCCTGAAAGATCCTCTGCTAGAACTATTTTATTTTCACTGACCAGACTCCATCTACCTTCCTGATCTTATATTCTGTCTGTTGAAATTCAATTCTACTAATTCTTGGCCCATTCTGTAATTCTTATACCACTCTACAACTCAATGTAACATCCATTTATATCCTACAACTTCCATGATACAGATACAGTTTCTAAAAGATCTTATAGTAGTCTGTAATATGTATGATATATACAAAATAAATTCATAAATGTGGGAACCATGACTGAGGAAATTACTTGTCTAAGTAACACATATCATATAATGACTGAATTATATCAAAATCTATTTTAAAAATATGCTAACCATCTCCTTTCAACTTTTATACTTGCTGCTGACAGCCTCTTTCCCCTTAAGCAATTGATTTTTAGTAGTTTGCAATTTAGATTTGGAAATTAATTTATCATTGGAAACCATAACATTAGGCTACTTCAGGGTTGTCATTAACAAACTTTAACAGTACTTCCTCAATAGAGAATTGCCTCTCCTTGGTCCACTTTAACTCAAAGAGCAAATTAACTCATTTGTTTGCTTAGCAGTTTGCTTCTGGAGTTAGATGGGAAGAATATTAGTTTACAGCTGAGTTAACTATAGCTATGAGAGCTCTTTCCATTAATTGCAGGCTATCACAACAAGCATGGTATGTCTGTTGTTTCTGTTTCCTTTGCCAATTTGCAAAAATACACAGAGGCTTAGTAATTGTGCCTTTATATTCTGAAATAAATAAGCAGAATAGCCAATTAAGGTTACATGCATATAAATCAGAATTATTTTTCACTTCTGTGCTTGCAAAAAACAAAAAAAGAGAGATCTAGATAACACTTGTAAAAATTTACCCAGTTAGTGTTGGGAGGTTCATTGAAATTAGGAACTGCTGTCCATGTGCTTCATTAGCTCTGGAGTCACAGAGCTAAGTTTGAATCCCAAATCCATCTCTTAGTGGCTGTGTGATGTTGAATGAGTTGCTTAGCTTCTCTACCCTATTATCATGTGATGAAAACCTGTATCTCAGATCTTTAAAATACTGTATGAAGCACAGTTCTCAAATGACCATTGATAAGGATTCTTTGAAGTTCTTTGCACATTGTATCATCCATGTAAAATCTAATCAGAACCTCAGATAATTTTTCCTGCTAAGCCTGGTTAAGGATTTTCTATATCTTTCACAAGAATAAGCACGACAAAATGAAAAGGGCAAGGTGGGGATGTGTGGAGGAAAAGACTGAGAGGAGAGTAGAATGTATATGGAAACTGACTTACATAAGACCCAGGAAATAATTAGTGTATAAATGTCACTGACATTTGTCCCTGAAAACCAATTTTTTTGGAAAGATCTGTAAATATAATTTTAAAATGTGTTGTTTTTCAGGTACATTTATGTCATATTACTATCAGATATTTCAAGTCTATTCTCAGACCTAAATCTGAGGTTATTTTTTTTGGCATCTGAAAATAGAAATTGAACTTGCATGTGCTGTGTTTATGATGGTAGTAGGGCATGTCCAGACAGGTCTAAACATAAAAGGAATTATTATTTCACATTTTCTGAGGACTCCAGAGATACCTGTATTCTTAAATAAAGTTCTAATATTTTTCTTTTGATAGAAACTTAAAATTGCAGGAAATACAATTTGTTAAAAACTACCTTCTTTTTTTGCTTATCTATCAGCTCTGTTCATGCAAAATTGTTCTTCACTTCAGCAGAGGCATTGTGCTGATGACTTTAGGTATAAAAAAAGAGTTTCATTGTTTTCTAAATAATAGTTTGTTAGAGGAAATTATATTATAGACTCTTTAAGAATAACTTAAAATTGGAATAATCCCATGTGAGTTTATCCTAGCCAGCAGGGGAGAGGTTAAACTGCCTACAGCAAGTAAAAGATGTTCTTTCACGTAAGTTACAAAAGCTTCCCATCTCAAAAATATTGACCTGAGAGTCAAAAGTCATAGAAACCCAGAATTCACCCTAAATCCCCTCTCTCCTTACCCAAAACACCCAGAGTTTTAAATTCTGTAACTTCCTCCTTATCATTTATTCATTATATTCTTGTCTCTCCAACTCTCACCCAGCATCTTACTTCAGACCTTGCTTTCCTCTTGTCTGGATCTTACACATCCCTTAACTGGTCTTGCTGCTCCTCCTAGTGCCCTTGCAGTTCCTCCTATTGCCCCTGCAGCTGCATTGGTGTGATCTGAAACAAGTCCAATTGTATTGCTCCTCTGCTTGCAAGCAGTTACTGGCTTCCATTATTTGGAGAATGAATCCAGACTTTCTTTATATGCCAGGGACTCATGATTTAGCTTTGAGTGTGTCTATTTTTTTTTAACCTCTTCCCCCCAACCCCAGCCCCTCATCTTTACCTCATGGTAGAACAGCTCCCTATTCCCTAAGCCCATGGCAATGCTTTATTCGTTACATTTTTGCTCAGTCTGCTTTGATTATCCTGTCTTACCCCCACTTTCATCATAAACATTCATATTCTGGAGACTGAACTCATTGCTGTATCTTTCACCTTGCCTCCCCTACCCACACAGAACTGGCTTCTCTTTCCTTTGGGTCTCTCCTGTATTCTAGAGAGACTTCTGGGCATAGTATTGATCATGTTTTTTTGCATTTGTTCATATGGTCATTTTTTCAACTCCAGACTTAATCTCATTGAAATTAAGACTCTTATCTCACAAGTGTGAATGTGCTTGGCACTCACTCAATATGTAGTCATTATGTATTTGTGGAAAGGAAGAGAGAATGGAAAGACCTTGCTTGACGGGTTTAATAATCTCAACAAACCATGCCACCTCTTAGAGTTAATTTCCTCACCTGTAAAACAACAGTAATATCGTTCATTCTGCTCACTACATAAAACAAACCCCTTTATAAAAGGGCTGCTGGTGTCTGCTTTAAATGCCATCTGCCCTCTGCTTTCCTGTGTGATCACCTTTCAGGCCACCATGCCCCTCCTCAGTTCTCCAGAGGAATTTGCCTTCTGATTGTATCCAGAAGGTGCCAGGCTGCTTTCATCCCTGACTCCCTGCACGTGCCACATTGGCTGTTGCTTATTGCTTTGAGTGGGAGCTGCCTTTAACTTCGATGGGTGACCTGCTTCTCATTAAATGCCACCTCCTATAAGAGGTCTTGGCTGACACTTTTCTAAAGTAGATGTGCTTATGTTAACCTATTTTTTAAAAATAGCATTCAAGTTGCTTTTTCTTTTTAACCCCATAATTTGTATTTATTTTTTGTACAGTTGTTTCTTACTATCCGCAGTTTCACTTTCCATGGTTCAGCTATTTGTGGTCAACTGGTGCCTGAAAATATTAAATGGAAAATTTTGAAAATAAGCTTGAAATCATTTTTTATTATAATACATTGCTATAGTTGTTCTGTTTTGCTCATAGATATTATTGTTAATTTCTGACTATGCCTAATTTATAGACTTTATTATAGATGTGTATGAAGAGGAAAAAAACCATAGAGGAGAGAGAGAGAAACTGACAGACAGACAGAGACAGAGACAGAGACAGAGACTTGTCTTGTCTGCAGCTTCAGGCATGTACTGAGGATCTTGGAACTTATTCTCCATGAAAGAGGATGTACCACTAAATTTGTTTTTTTTTTTTTTTTTTTTTTGAGGGATTATAGTTCCCACTGATGTCAATTAGAAATACAAAGATCATTGGTCATACTCATAGTTTATTTTTATGGTCTGATTCATTACAAGTATCTAAGTATATAGTACAAGGTTACTTGTATTCTTGAATATACTTTTAATTAAAGGCAGAAGTAATGTAATTACTCTAGGCTTTTTTTTTCCCTAAGTGAGAAAAAAACAATCCTTTCCAGAATATGAAGATATAAACTTGCTCCAGGGAGGCATGATGACTGTGCCAAAGTTTCAGGAGTACAGATGAATAGGCTAAAAATAGGTAATAATTCTTACAGAACAAGGCCTGAACCTGGGCCACTCTCCTTTGTGGGTGGCATGATACCCCACTATGTGTGTACATGTATGCGTTCACAGACGTGAACCCACACATGGCCCAGATAATAGCTCACATTTCAATCCTTGTCTATTTAATTGAAGAAATATATTCTTGATTTTTTTCTTTTAGGTACCTTGAAACATTTTTCAAAAGGAATTTTTTAAATGGGTGTGTGCAGTTATGTGAAACATTTTGTGTGCAGTTATCTATAATATTCTTGAATTCTTCTTTGCAGTTGTCTTCAAAGCAAGCTTATAAATGCTTTAAAATACTAAGTGATTTTTCTTAACAGTCATGTCTTAAATAATATCAAAATGATACTAGTTAGTTTGATCCCTCACTTTATTTATCACTTTTGGCTCTGAAAAACTTTTGATAATTTTAAGTATGATTTTAAAGGCTAAAAAATTCCCGTTCCTTACAGGATAAAAATTTGAAGATGTTAAGGACATGTCCTAGGGATGATGGTAGTTCCAAAGAGGATTGTTCTTGCCCCAGACTTCTCCTGTCTCAGACAAGAATTTTAAGCAATGACAGCATTGTTAGAAATAACTTGTCAAAAGTTCATCTCTTGTTTAAGGATACACATTTCTCAAAGGTACAAAATACTTAAGATCTTTGACAATATTTTTGTGAGCTGACTAAGGATTCTGTATTTCTTCAGTTTCACATTTAGAGTACAGAGATCATTGGTATATACCTCTTATAGCAAGCCAGCAATAGACTGGAAACAGACCTTGCCATATGGATTTCATTATTGACATACCATTCTACATGAATCTGGCTTTGCACCTCTTCTTCTAGTGTCTCTCTTGTGATTCTCAAAGACTTGATGATACGGGAAGGGTGGAAGGTGGTGATGTAGTGGAAATTGTACTTGACTTGAATCAGGAGACCTGGTTAGAAACTGAGTGTTGACCAAATGAGGTAGCACCTTTGAAAGCATTCACATAGTCTCCGACATTCAGCTGGAACTTGAATGTTGATTTTGAATTTAGAAGTTAAAACTATAAAAGTCAAAGCCTTCTAAATTTCACATGCAAATTTTAATAACAGAATAAAACACATGCTAAAAGAGGTCAGTCTCTTAATAACCCAATGCAGTGTATCTGTTATTTCTTACTCAAAAAAATGTAAAAAAGATGAAAGAGTGTATCCTATAATTATTCTTCCAGGTTATGAGATATAAGCAAGTATTTTTAAAGTGTTTTATAGCTGTACTTGTAACGATAGTTCTCATTAAGTCAGGGTAGTAATTTTTTTCAGTAACTTATGGCAGCGTTTGTTTTCTCAGGATTTGATTTGTCATGAAAAAATACATGATATAGGTTAGTCCTGTTCCTCATCCCAATTTTATTTATTTCTATTTATCTGTAGTCATCCATAGCACAATACAATGTACATAGGTATCTGTGTGTATGTGCACACAAGCACATTTTCTTACTCCTCAGGATAGGCAAATTAAAGCTAGGTGGGCATAATTAGTCACCCTTTGCCTCATAATTTGGATTTTAGAGAAAAAATTCTTCCCTATTTTTCTTTTGAGAAAACTATCAAGTAACATTAGCAATCTCAAATGTACTGGCCTCATGCCTTCCCTTTCTTTTCTCACATGTAAACAAACTTTGCAGTCTTGCCAAAGCTTTCTAAATATCTACATGTTAAACACAGATTACAAGCCTCCTAGGTTGAATTCATACTGGCCTCTTAGCTTTTCACAGAACCTTATGTAGCCTTGTCACTAACTTGATGTTAAAGCAAATAAAGTTAACATCTTTAGTAAGGTCTTTGCACTGAAAACCAAGGAAATTCGACCACAATATACATGCTGAGAATAAAATCAGGCACTGTGTAATTATTAGGTAGAGGCAGGTAAATGTAATTATTTCTGTACTGAACAAAGACAGGTAGGCAGTAGCTGGCTCTCCAGTGAGGGGTAAGGTGCACAAGGGCTAGGATGTTCAATCTATAAACCTACAAGCATCCAACCTCCACATGTTACTTATGTTTTTCCCCTCTGTGCTATTCTTTGTCTTTGTTTTTAAAAGCAGTATTAAATTGGTTACCACTTTTTTCCCTTCCATACACTTCTTTCTGTGCTTACAGGCAAGGCCAGTAAATTAAGCATATCTAAGGATTTAATGCTCAAAATCACCTTGGATAATTGGCTTAAGGGGTTGACGCATGTTTTTCCTCAGTCTCTTAGTTTTAGGGCTATTTCTCCTCAGAGGGTACATCTGTCAATAATTGATGGTGCTTTCTTGGGTAAATGAGCTGTTTCCTGGGACATTATAAATCATATTTGGAATCAAGTTTATTTTCAAGATGCTTTTAAAGTCCTGATGTTGTACTAGCTGAATAAAAAATGCTATGTTTGAGAGAGTAGTGCAAGCTCTTTCATGCTAATGGCATGAGCTGGATTTAAGAAAACAAATAGTATTTACACCCCTTGAAGTTTGGTTTTTCAGAAAAGCATGTAGTTTGGTAATGCCTTGCAGGAGGGGAATTACCTCAGTACCTACTATGCACTAAGTACAGTACAGTGATCCATGGTCTGCTTGGAGTAACTAAATTCTCCTGAGTATCTGAACAGATTCAGCTGGCAATTTACTATGGCTTTTCTGTGTGTGAAAAAACTGAGGCTTGGGAAGGTTGATTACCTCCTCAATGTGTACAGCGAACAAGTAGTAGACTTGAAACTGAGATGAGTTGGATTGTCAAGTCCTCAGTATTCTCAACTTATCAAAAGTCAGACACCCTCTATGAACTGGTCCTCGTTCTGTGTTTGGTGGTGTCATTTGTTCTTCATGCACAATGCACATGGTGTTGAGACTGAGGCCAGCATTTCTTAGCACCAAACCTTTTCCAGGTCACTCAGCTGTGCTGAAATGAGTGTGGCTCCACTTTTATCCATTTTATATGTAGGACTTCAGCATGGAATTTTGATAAGATGGTTCTGCTGCTAAAAAAATTTTGAAAACTAGAGCTATGTAGGAATAAAAATCTGTATTGTAAAATAAAGCTATTAGCATATGCAAGAACATAACTGATGTGTAAAAATTGGGGAATATTTCTCCTCTTTCTCTGCTTCAAAAGACTCTAAGAACATTTTGGAATGATTCTATTTTAAGCATTGCTGCAAGTTAAGAACTGAGCTGAGACTCACATCCTAGGTTTTCATTTTGCTTAGACCTAACCCACTGCGTACTATTATTTCCCCTTCCTCAGTGTCTACATCTATGGGCTAAACCTCATACCTTTGATATGATGATCAAAGGAGATCAAAGATAATAAGTTGATTTGAAAAAGAAAGAACATTGCTAAAATATAATATATTCTACTACTTTTTACGTTTTAGGAAGTTGGAAAATCATTAGGAATTGATCCAAGCATCGCAGTTAAGATTTCAAAGGCAAAATGTTAAAGAGTTTAGGTTATTTTAACACAGGACAAATGGGGATGTAAAAGGCATAAAACCATTTTTAAAAGCTCATTCAGAACAATTATTTTAGAGATAATGGTTTATTAAGTTCATAATATATGCCCTTGAGTTTTATCTATGCACAATATTGGCTGCTGCCCATTTTAAAACTTTCTAATGAAAAGATATAATATAAATCACTTTGCCTCTTTTTCTCTTTTTTAATTGTCAGGGAAAATATGCTAGATTTGAAAAGCTTAAATAGCTGATAGAAGACAAAAATTATTATTATTATTATTTTTTTGGCGGCACTGGGGATTATACTCACAACCTCGCACCTGCCGCACAGGCATTTAAGCCATTGAGCCAATCTCCCAGCCCTACTTTTTTGAGGCAGGGTCGCACTATGTAGCTCAAGCCGGCCTTGCGCTCACATTGTGGCCCAAGTGGGCATCGAACTCACAAGGCTTCTACCTCAGCCTCCCGAGTGCTGGGATTAAAGGCGTGCGCCACCACCCCCGGCATGACAAAAATTATCTACCTCATGCTTCTTGAGATAAGGAGTTTCCTGAATATCTGATTGTCATTCTCTCTTCTGTCCCCTCACTTACTTGTATATTTCATACCTCCTTTCCAGGAAACATTTATTAAACATCAACTATGTGCCCACGTGAATAGGATACATTGTCTCCTCTGAAGGCTTCCTGTCAAACATCTAAACAAATTCACACTTCAGCATGATATGAGCCATGCCAGAAATCTGCTTTCTCCTTATAGACCCCACTGCAGACATCATGGAGCCCAGAGGACAGTCTGACCCATTGTTCCTGAGGAAGAAGATCACGGTGTTACTTTAGGTACTTTCAGCTTGAGTGATTTCATTTCTACATTTTAACTTCTTGTTTTTAATCGGTTGCATTTCAACCCACTTGGAACCTACTCATGTTCTTGGAGCTTTACAGTACTCTTTGATTCCTCAATCCTAACTACATCTGGTTTTTGACATCAAAAAGACATTAAGTCTGCCAACACCCACCTGCCTGATCCCCTTTCTTCCCTTTTCTGTGCTATGCCCTTCCTGCCCTCTCCCTTCTTCTTCCCTTTCTTTCTCATCCACTTCATCCTGATCCCTTCTTTTAAAAAAATATAGAGGCAAGGTTAATTTGGTCATGGAAGACCTGGAGAGAACATATAGGAAAAGTTGAGAAGAAAACACATCAAGATCTAGTAATTTAATGTTTTATTCCCTCTACCTTCTTCACTGAAATCAGATTTTCCATAACATTTTCAACTTGATTTTCAATTATTCCTTAGTATGTACAAAATACAGAAACCAGTAAGGTGAGTTAGGACACTGAAGGTACAATTTTTTCTTCTCTTGTGGTTAGGCCATTCTGTCTTGGCATTTGTCTACGTAAATTTATGTAACTCTGTTTTGCTGATACCAGGTCTTTTAACTTCAAGACTTTTATCTTTGAAAGTTCATTTGATCCTCTTCAAAATTTTGCAAGGTAGCATAAAAATAGCCACATAACAAAGAAGAAAATAGCAAGACTTAGAAATATTAGGTATTTTTGGTTGAGGATTTATAGCTAAGCCTGTCTGCTGCTAACATCTTTGTTCACTTACCACATATAATTTTTGATCAACCAGTTATTATCCCTATATAAATTCAGTCTTATAGTTTGTCTCCAGATTTCCAGTCTTCATGTTCCAACATGTAGCCTATTTGTTATATTTTTGTTTTATACTAGTCTAAATAGCCCACTGGAAAAAAATGTTAAACATCATTAAGCTCCTTACTTACTGGCCTCCCATGGGGAGATGTAAAACTATTACAACTATGAGATCTGTGCTACCAGCCATCACCTCAAACACAGTTCTAAGTCACTTCTATGCTTAAAATCCTTTCATGGCTCTGTTGAGCTTGTGAACTCTTGTCTGAGTTTTTCTCTCCATCTGCTCTTCACCTGGTCTTTGGTGCCCAGGATGCCTTAACTAAATGCACCATTTACCTCTCACCGCTGTGCCTTTGCCTTCTCCATCCTGGCTGCCTGACAGCCTTCTCTGTGTGCAGTATCTGAAATCTAGTGCTATCTCTATCAGGCTTATTCCCTCAGGCCATGCCTTATTTTCCAAGCAATATTATCACTTCTGTTTCTGTTGTAATTGCTGATTTACCTGTGTCTTTCACAGTATTGGGAGTCTGTTAAAGGTGCCAGATCTGTTTCACACATTTTTGTATCCTCAGTGCCTTGCATGATGTGGCACACAATGGATGCTCAATAAGTATTTATTGAGTGAACGGATATGTTGACTCCTTTGTGATAGAGAAATATCAGCTTCTAATTTCTAAGACAATTTCACATTTAGCTAAAATTTTCTTTCCTATTGGCACAAATTCTGGTCCGTGGGATCATTCTGAATAATTCTCTTTCTTTTTTCATGTGGCACTTTAAATGCTTAAATTCCGTAGTCTACTTTTCAGTAGTCTAAAGGTTCCTCATTCTTCTACCAATGTTCTTATGTATGAATTATGCATCCCTTTAACACTGGTTGGCCTCTTTTACTTGTGTTCTAGCTAATACCTTTCTCCCTAAAATGAGATACCCATATCAGAACTCAAAATTCCAGATAGTATTCCAAGGGGCAGAGAGCCCATGGAGATAATCCTCTCTTCTGCTTTGTAAACTAAACTTAAAAGTTTCGTGAAGTAGTAACTGATTTTGGTACTATACCATAGAATAAAATATGTTATATATATACATATATATATTAAAAATATTACAATCTATTGTGTATATATATGTATATATATATATATATATATATATATATATATATATATATACCTAACTCAAAAATCATGAAAAGAGTGATGTGAGCCAAAGCCCTGCACAGTGAACTCCATCCAGGCGTGCAAACTTGGCACCCCTCTTGGAACCTGGTAGGGACTTGCTCAACATGCCAAATCAGCCAGAGACCTTCATATAGGTCCCTAGAGGCCTGACTGGTCTCTGCCCAGTGACCCTGAGTGGCTGGGGAACCGCCTGTGCTCAGTGGTACGAGCCAAAGCCCTCCACAGCAAACTCCATCCAGGTGTGTAAGCTTGGCACCTCTCTCAGAATCTGGTAAGGATGTGCCCAGTGTGCCCCATCAGCCAGGGACCTTCAGGTAGGTCCTTTGGGGCTTAGTTGGGCCCTGTCCAGTGGCCTCTAGTAGCTGGGGAACTGCCTGTGCTCAGTGGTGTGAGCCTAAGCCCTGCACAGAGAACTCCATCCAGGAGTGCAAGCTCAGCACCCTTCTTGGAACCTGGTAGGGACCTGTTCAGCACAC
>RJWM01033362.1:0-20649 GCA_004363535.1 Dasyprocta punctata
CCTTAAAGATTTTTTAATTCAAAAACTAATAAAATAGGTCAAAGGTCAAAGAATAATATAAAAAGAGGATTATAACTTCCCATAATCTTATAATACTCGCTCTAGAAAGTTTCTGAGATAGAATATTAAAGCAACATTTTTAGGCAAGTTTTAAAACCATGTCTCAAAAGCAGTGCATGGGCTCAATCCCATGGGATTCCCAGAGAAGTCAACAAGTTATTTAGAAAAATTAAAGAAACACATTATACTCATTGGGTCTGGGTTGTCCCACAAAATTAACGAAAGCTGCTTAGCCAGCCTCATTTTTTCTAGCACTAAAAAAGCAAAATATGGATGGAAAGAGAAAAGAGTGGTAGGTGACCTTATTATCATTGCAAGTGCAAGGGCACACATATAAAGTTAAAGCCAAGTTTCAGGAAAAATGAACTGAGGGCTGTTAGGAGCATTTTGTTAAAATAATTATATTTTGTTAAAATAATTTGTTAAAATACTTAAAAGAACAAGATTCAGAATCCATTACCTAACAAAACGATAAATATGTTTTGGGGGAGTCACTGACCTTTTATTTTTCTGTAATACTTTAGATTTAAATCAAAACTGTCCTGATTATAGCAATTGATTTTCACACCATTCTTCAGCTCTAGCCTGAAAAATAGCATACAGCAATCAATATTTTATCTTTGAAAGTCATGAGATGACCATTATGTCAACAGCAAGACTAATTGCATCTGATGAATTTAATGTGCTACCAAATAAAATGGAGTACAAAGCCAATCTGATACAGTATACAAGGTGATAAGGTGAAAATGGGAAGGAACAGTAAAAACCAAATTTGTACAGCTTTTTCCTTCTTCTTTATCAGTTAGGATTTGGATATTTAGGTGCATTTGAACATACAGAGATGCCGGTCTCCTTGTCCTCCCCACAAAGACCTCACAAAACACAACCAGTAGGCCTTCCTTCCCACCTCTACCCAAAGTCCAACCAAACTGATGTTCCTGGGCTTCAGACACCTGAAGCGCCAGCCTTTAAACAGCTGGCTCCAGCAACTGGAGCAAGTGAGGCCAGAGACCACTCTTTGAGGAAGAAAGGTATTGTGATCCCTGAATCAGAAGGTGACATTCAACATGAAAACAGGCACACAGGAGAAGGTACATTATTAGACAGTGCTACTCTCAAAGGTCCCAGAGTTTTGGCAACAGGAAGTAAGTCAGGGGCGGGGGGGACGGTCCTAATAGGGGAGGTACCGCAAAGGCAAGCAGAAACATCAAAACGACACCCAGGATTTGAAGGCAGATTTATTCACACTGACGGGCACTGCTCAGGGTCATTCCCAGAATATAAAGCCCTGATCTCTGGTGATCTGAGGTTTATATGGGATAAGCAAACAGGAAGTACAGAGGCAGAATGGCTTGGCAACTGGGGATTGATTTATTCAGTGTGCATCATAGTGAGCAGCTATGCATCACAGTAACCATCTGTTTCTAAGAGACCAGAAGCAACCAGAACTGGAACAGAACTATTCCCTGGGCAACTATGAAACTGAAGTACACTGAGGGAAGGGCAGTACTTTTCTCTCACAGTAGTGACCTTACCAAATCCTCAGCCCTAGGCCCAGGCACTTAAACCATAATCCCAGAAAACTAAAGTCAGATTCCATCTGACCTAATGGAGAAGGAAAGGGTGGAATGCACCAGAACATGAGAGCGCAAGGACCCAAGAAAGGAAAATACCCATTTGCTTCAGTCCTTCCCAAAACTTGGCAAATCTATGCCAAAGATGACTTCCTTTCTAAACTAAATCAATAAACAGGAGTAACACACGCATCACCACAGCAGTATTTTCAAATCAGGGCTCTACTGCCTACTCCCTACCCCTGCAAACTCATACTCTTCCAGAGACAGCATTCAAGAAAGTGGCCCTCACAATGGGGCTTCCTTGGGTCTGCTATAGTTAGACCAGAATCTGGCAAACTTGGGCCCCATCCCAAGCCTCTCACAACCATGCCCAATGGAAACAATCCAAAAGGAAGATCGGTTTTTTCCTCCTTGTCTCTGACACATGCCCTTACACACAGCAGTCTTCATTCTCTAATTTGCTTTAGCTTATTCATTTCACATTTACTAACCAAACAACATTATAACATAGTCCCTATGACTGAAGGTACAAAGATGGCTAGTGAATATTCCCTGGTTTGTTTGTTTTGTTTTGTTTTGTTTTTGCGGCACCTGCACCAGGGATCAAACTCATAACCTCATACCTGCCAGGGCAGGCGCTTAAGCCACTGAGCCAAACTCCCGGCTCTGGTTTTTTGAGGCAGGGTTGCACTATGTAGCTCAGGCCGGCCTTGCGCTCACATTGTAGCCCAAGCCGGCCTCAAACTCACAATGGTCCTCCTACCTCAGCCTCCTGAGTGCTGGGATTAAAGGCGTGCGCCACCACGCCTGGCTAATATTCCCTGTTCTTAAAAGCTTATAACTAAGCAGGAAAAACAGAAAAGCAATGTATAATTACAATACAATGAGTTATACACTATAACAAATAAAGTTAGTGACACAAGAAAAGGAAACTCTTCAGAGATATCAATTTGGGTACTCTACACAGGGGAGTTAGAGAAAGGGCACTTAAAGGAAGAGATACCTTCCCAACCCACTGAGACTTTCTAACTATGGTAAGGATGGGGGAGTATAAGAAAAAATTTAAAGCAAGAACACAGCACTGAAGAGCAGAGCAGCACTACTCACATATATCTGAAAAAAGAAAAGCTGTGTGCTTCCCTAGCATTATAATCTGTGAGATGTTCCAACCACTATCCATCTTCATAGTAAGAGTTATCATTACTACCCTGAAACTTAATTTCAAGCACCAATCATTTGATACTAATTAGAACTTTTTGTAATTAGCTACTCATTCATGAGAACCAGAACATGTAGCACCAAAATATTGCCACTACCATTAATGAAAAAGTTTGAAAATTCCTACTGTCATGTCCATATAGTTTCCCAAAGCCTTTCAAGGAACCTCAAGTTCCCTGATAGCTGTCAACATAGTATCAAGAGGCCCTGGGGGCAGAGGAGGTTTAAAAGGGGACTTAAAAGCAATTATTGTTCCCTGGCATAGATTTGGCCTAACACAGAGCACTATAGGAATCTGGAGGAGTAATTCCAAATAAACCAGGGAAAAAGGAAGGAGTAAATGGGAGAAATAAAATGCTGTGTCAGGTGTTACTTTTTAAAAAATTTTTTTACCAGAAAATAACATCATCAGCAACAACAATAACCAAGTATTTGGCTGACGGCTGGAAAGTCCATGTATTGATTTTGAATACCTCTGCCTGCAGCAGAAAAATGTACATTTCAAGCTCCCTTGAGCAATTTAAGAGACCTAAGCCATCCAGATGATGCCCTCAAAGTCTGTCAAATTCCAAGAAAGTACTTCATTAAGTGTTTGCCTTATAAGTGATACTTAAAATGTAAGTCAAAGACCGTATTTTTATGTATTCTGTGTCCTACGCTTTATGTTCCATTAGGGTGGCTTAGATAATCAATGCCATTATCTTACAAATCTTGACATATGCTTATAAAATTTCTACCCTATAGTTTCATCTTTGATGATATCCATCATCTTGGTTGTTATGCCCAAGAACATTTGTTCTATAAGAAAATGCAATCCACTACCCTACCACACACATTAGTGTTCAAAATCTATCACAAAAATGGGTAGTTTCTTTAAAACACTTCCTCTTTCATCCACAGTCACTGAACATATTGCGGAGTAACACTTGAGTTAACTTTCAGCTCCTGAGGACTGTGGCTTTGGGGCAATGCTACAGTTCTCGTTTCTATATGCATTTCTCAACTGCTGCAGTTAGTAACTCAAGCACAAGCAGGGAATTTCTAACCCACTCGATTTCATAAAGCACTATTCTGGAAGCACTTATGCAGAGTAAATTAAGCAAAAGGCAGTCACAGGACAGGGGCCAGTAGTTAATCTGCTAACTGGGAAATTCATGGGCACAAGTTTCTAGTTGCAGGAAACTTGGAAAGGTTGACTCACCGACATTTTGGAAGCTACTTACCTTTTCCTCTACAATTGTTTCCCTTTACTGCTGCAGTTTTTTCTTTTCTTCATGACTTCCAGGAATAAAAACTATATAGTCAATGACTTGTTGTTGCACAAAAAAAAAGTTGCCTATGTATTCAACTTACTGTTAAAGTGAGTTTACATTTTTGCCGGTTTCTTAAAAAAAAAAAAAAAAATCTCACGAACAATGACCCAAGTGCCACAGAGGAAAGTGTCCTAGACAGGACAGGACTGAGTGAGCCAAGGAATGCCACTAACCAGCCCTACAGCCTTGGTCACTAAGTCCTCTCTTGGCTGCTTCCACTCAGACTAAATAACAGCTTATCCTCCATATCTCGTTTCCCATCCAACCTTTACATTATCCTCCCAAGAAGTCCTTGAATCACTTACCCTGCTCAGAAATCCTCTGCTGTGCCAGATCCCACCACACTGCCCTAACAGTTTTCTTTTGGCTATAGGGCCAATTAACGACAGAAGTGCTGTATAGGACAGCTTCTTTTCTTACTGGTAATGAAAATGGCTTTATTTAGTTGTATGGTAGAAAATACATATTCTTACATTGACATTTCTTTCTTTGTTAAATATAAAAATATCAATAAAAAAATCAGCACTGCATTTTTAACTATAAAAATGTTATTAATATCTGGGTATTCTTGAAGAAGCAACAATGCAATTTTCTTACCTTGCATACTAAAATAGGATGGAATTGTAGCTGCCTAAATCCTACAGAAGAAAATTAAGACCTGTACTTCCCCAGTCTACTCACTCAGTAGACCTTGGGAAACCTTTATCAGAATTAATCTGGTCTATGTACTAACTTTCTCAGGATTACCTTCCATACCAATACCCCTTATATCCTCTTATTTTCAAAGTTTGGCTCAAGTCCCATCCCCTTGATTGGAGACCTGCCTGCTCAAACTCCTGATCCTGAAGTACTTTCCAGACCTCTTTATATATTCTGTCTCATTTACATATTCATTGACTTACTCAAAAATATTAACAGAGCAGGTAAAGGGTACTAAACTGGTAATCCTTCACTACTCTATAATGTTAAATATGCTTTGACCAAACCAATAGTTCCTTAAAAATCAAAGATCGGTACCGTGTTAACACTTGTTGACAAATTCAACTATCAAAAATGAATTCTTTAACCATTCATTAAGGTGTGGTGGCATATGCCTGTAATCCCAGCACCCGGGAGGCTGAAGCAGGAGAATCAGAGTTCAAGGCCAGCCTGGGCTACATAGTTAGTTCAAGGCCAGTCTGAACTACCTAGGGAGATCCTGTTCCAAAAAAAAAAAAAAACTAAAAAAGAAAAAAAAATTTTTTAAACCATTCATTAAATGTGGACTGTTTATGGATTTCCTTTTAAGAGCAGAACACACTGACTAGAGAATTAAATTTAAATCCTTGGAACTTCCAGGCAAATTATTCATTACAGCACACACAAAAAGTACAAACTTGAGACACCAGTATCAGCAAAGTTTCATATATTAAAGGTAGAAATCTAGACTTGCAACTCCTTTTGGATCTTATAACTCAAGTCAAAGAAATAAGCACAGCTTGTTTACTTTGAACTCTCTCTATAGTCCTATGTCTAAATGAGCCTTAAAGAACTATTTAAAAATAACTAGGAGGACCAGATTCTGGAAGAAACATACACAGAACATATAGATGAATCTATTTCCCTAAATTGGCTGTTTCAGTTTTGGCTGTGCTATTTCCTGCTCAAATTGGTTTCCTGCAATTTGTTAGGGCTGCCAAATACTTAGTGATCTCAGTAATACACTTAACAAAAATTGGCAGATCTTTGTTATTCTTCACAATGACAAAAAGTTCACAGAGAAACATGCACAATGAGGTTAATAATAAAAGTGAGTTAATTTGTCTTTTTTCTAGATTTATCATTCTCATCTGGCTACTTACGATTTGGAAAACAATAAATGGCCTCCAAATACAATTTCCTGTCTGCTCTTTTTCATAACTGACTTGGGATCAGTTTCTTTACCACTAAGCAAGGTAAAGCTTGAGCAATCTGACCTCACCCTACTTCAGAAAAATTAAAAGATCAGGGTGGAAAGAAAAATAATCAATACTCAACAATGGTTTTCAAAATCAAAAGATGCAGGATGTTAATCAAAAGGTAAATTTATGATTACAGTTCCATCCCCTTATAGCTTACAATGCCAGTCTAAAAAAATTATTTATTATAAAAATAAACCAATATAGCTAAGATAACACAGCAAGGAATTTGAGGCAGCGAGGACACAGTTAAGTTCTTTAGAGTACATTCATTTATTAAAGTGGCATTACAATCTGCTGTATGTCACAGAGTATATTATTTTGCCCAAACAGCTTTACATGCAAATACTTATTGCAACGAGTCACTGATCTGGTTCAAGGCTTGGCAAAAAAAAAAATTAGTTTCAGTAAGTCTTCAGAGGAACTCACTTTCTTAAAGTATAAATTACATTTCTCAAAACTATATATATATGACAAGATTCAGTTCCTACTTTCAGAAATCCTAGGCATCTCAGTCCATCAAATATACTGCCCTACATTCACAACATGAATAACCTAGGGCAGATAAGAGAGTCCTAGCAGAAAGAAAGCATTTTAATAAATATTAAAAGCAACTCACATTTAATACATAATTTACTTGACATTAAAAATGTAGACAAGGCAGGTGACACATTTTTATCAATACATTTTTGTAGAGTTGAAAAATTATTCATAACATATCTAAATTATAAATCATAAGAAATTACTGAATATTAACTAGGGATTAAAGTCCCTAAATGAGACATATATAGAAGAAAACAAATTTTGAAGCTACTTTTATCAATATATTTATTCCAAAAAAGAATAAATCTTTGCCAATATACACAATCAGTCTAACTGCATTCTTAACTGAAAGGCAAGAGCATTTCGAAAACAGTATGCCAACCTTAGTTTTTTTCTTGACTTAGATTGGAGTGAGTAAGGGAAGCCTTGCTGAGACTTTTCATACAAACATGGTACATGGGCTACAAAAGTGATCCAACTCCTCCAAGTCTAAGGAGCAGGTGCTCCCAACACATTTCACAACACACAGGCTGAGAGGCTTTGCCAAAGATAAAGTTAATATATACCATGTCCCAGGGGAGTAGTCCCTGAAGTTCTCATTTGCCATTAGTACTGGGGCACTGGGATGTAGAAAAGGAAGCAAATAAGATTCACAAGCACAAATGTGCAGAGCCATCAAGCTCCATTACATCAGTCACCATAGCATTAAAGCTATCTGATAAGGCTCACAATGCCAAGCACTGCTGTACTCTAGACCAAAGCCATGCCGCAGAAATGTTCTATATCTGTCCTTTCCACTGTGGTGGCCACTAGCAGCATGAAAGTACTAAGCACAAAGTCTGGCCAGTCCAAGTGAGAAAATGACACTTTTACTAATTTTTATGTGATTTCTAATAGTCACAGGTAACAAGGGCTACCATTTAAAGAGTATAATCCTAGCCTGACCATCAAAATATAACGAGTGTTCTAAAATTTCCAGTGCCTAAGCTGTCCATGGACCAAAGAGTTTGTCAGCTACATCAACTTGGAATGGGAAGAGATGGAAGCAGAGCACATCATGTCATCAGTGTAATGTTCTGCAGGCCATATACACCATAGGATATACCAACCCGCACCTACACTTTCAAATTATCAGTTTAAGAAACCGACCCAAGAAGGAAAAATTTTCTCTCTTTCATTTACTGTTGCATGAAAATGGTACATGAAAAACCTAAAAGAAGCAACAAGAACTTAGAGACAGAAGGTTCTTTCCTAAGTTCAAGAAGAATATCACTACAAAGCAGCTCCTTTCTTCTGACTAGTTTCTATCACATTTTCTACAAATGAAGCAAAGTGTCACTCAAATTATAGTAAAACAATGATTAACAGCACTTGCTCTGGAGTCTTCAGATGGATGTTAATCTAATCCTCACCTCTTTGCTCACCACCTGTGTGACTTAGGGCAAAATAATCACTTTAAGTCTCAGTTACCTTCTACAGAAAAGGAGTTAACAACAGTTGCCCTCTCACAAGATTATAAATGCAGTATGAAATATCCAAAGGATTTAACAAAATACTTGCCACACAATAAACATTATTTAAGTGTTACCTGCCTTTATTTTAATCACTATTTTTTCTTCACCATCATCCTTTCTTCTTAGCAGAATAGGTAGAAAAATAATCTACCTAGAACAAATTATATTTTAGAATACCAATTTTAGAAATAGGCATATATTAAAAGTTGTTCATAATCCAAACTACTTGATGTATGTAATTTCAATATCTTCTGGGTTTCTTTTATATTGTGGCTTTATCTTCATTATTACTATATATTGACTTCTATCTACCCAAAATCTCTAAACTCTTTGAAAGGACATATCTTTTTCTATGTTTCTGTCCTCTGGAAATAACTCAAAATTTTATGTCCAAAGAAGACATTCAACAAATGTCACTTAAGTGCATAGCCAGGTGTGGTGGTGCACACCTGTAATCCCAGCACCTAGAAGGCTGAGACAGACAGATCATAAGTTCAAGGGCATCTTGAGTTATATAACAACTTCAAGGCCAGCCTGGACTACATAGCAACAATAACTCTGTCTTAACAATAACACCAAAATCATAAGTAAATTTATGGAATTATAATCCAAAATGATCAAAAGTAGTTACTTTAAAATGGCTGAGATATGTCCTACATTAATTCAATAAATGCTTAATAATTACTCACTAAGAAGCAGGTGCTATCCTAGGACGTGGTAATTCACCTGTGAAGAGACAAGGGACAAAGGCTGATGTGCTCATTCTCTGGTAAAGGTAACTGTCACAGTGGGCAAGCAGAGGAAGGGTTGGTAGGCCATAATGAATGATGAGATGACGCTGAGAAGGCAGAGAGTAGCCAGTCATGGTGTGCCTTGGAGTGCCAAGAAAACCAGTTCAGAGGAATCTGTAACATGGAAAGCCACCACTGGGACAAGACATGAACTAATTTACTTTTTCAAAAACTGCAAGGGTCTTTCTGTGCACAGCACATCACAGGAGTCACTTGGGCCGCTCTGATGACGGCAATCTGCACTGGAGCACAGAGACAGACCCGAAAAGATACAGCATATTCAAACACGTCTTCGAGATGGAGTTGGCAAGACTAGCTAAGACCTGATGTAAGGAGTAAGGAAAAGAAAAAACAAGGATGGATATTTAAAAAGTGGCTGGAAAAGGGCAAAAACTATTTCTTGTTTATCTGGGTAACCCTTACTCCTACTACATCAGAAGCTCAATTCATGTTTACTAACTTGATGGGGGAGGTCACAACCAACCTAAGTGAATGGCATATGGGCATCAGCATCTCATCTTTCTCAATTTCACCATCTGTAGCAAGATTCACCCCTTTCTAATAGACATAGAAAAGTCTCAATTAGTGTAAAATTAATCATCTTAATTATTTTCTTGTTGCCTTTCACAATAAACTGTATGCTCATCCATCATTTGGGCAGTACCAAGAACAGTACTGGACACATAGCAGGCACTCAGTAAGCATTTGTAGGATGAACAGATGGGTGAGTTGGGAAAGAAGAAAAAGAAGACAAACAGTGTTAGGCTTTTTATGCCTTTCTTATCCAGCAAGATCTACAGATAAAATAAGGCTTCCTAATTCTCTATTGATTTCATTTAACACCATATTTTTGTCAAAAACTAAGATTGACTATGATGAAATAAATATTTTATAAACAAAAAATTTTGTTAGAAAATAACACTTTGAAATACTTAACAATTTGGGACAGTAAATCACTATTTTCTAAGTTCAAATTTTTATAAATATTTACTCCTAAATATCCAGTATCCTATCCATTTTATACTTAAAGATATGAAATCACCGTCTAACACCAAATAGAGGTTTTAGGAGTTAGATAAGAAAACAAAATTTCCAAAGACTGAAAGAAAATTCATTTGTAGTGCCAAACTTTTTAAAAATCCTGATGATTTCTAACATTCCCTATAAAAAGTTGACTATCCAAAAAGCAAATGACAGAGGAAGGTTGAATTTGACTACTGAGTGAAACTTTTCCACTTAAAATTTTTCAATTAAAAATCCAGAAGTTAAAATGGTTTTGATACCTGAGGCACCATAAACACCAGAATATCGCTGAGACTTCGAACCAGATGGAGAGGATTCCTTCATTCGATCAATCACATTTTCTGAAAGCTGAAAAAGCAACATCAAAATAAAATCAATGGTAAAAGAGCAAGAAAGAAAAACAGTGCAATAGCATCCATACAATTTAGTCTTCCACATCAATATGTATAACAAATAGCCTACAGAAAAGTGAGCTAACTCTAATAACTATAAAACCATTTATGAGTCAGAGAATAGTTTTAAAAGTTCGAGATACACAACACTGCTCCTTTATTTCTTCTAATGCACTGCTAATTGCTCATTATAAATAACTTTCCTCCTTGTTTTATGCTGTGCACTGAATTGTAATCTCAGAGAAAATGTAAGCCGTAAGAATTCCTTTAATTTTTCTCCCCTATTCCTACAAATGTACCATTCTTTTTTATTCTCATGATAGTAGTTAGCACTATCTGATGTTTCTTGTTTATTGTCTGACTTTCACGTTAGAGAGAAAGCTTCATGAAAGCAAGGAGTTGGCTGTCTTATCACCATATCTTCAGAACCTAAATAAGCCTGGTTAATAAAATTCTTAGACAGATGAATAAAGTGGCATCAATAAACAAATGGCTGAAGCAGAAAAAGGGGGCAGAGTGAAAGAAGGAAAGGAGAAATTTATGATTTTTAAAACTCTTGGTAAACCCTTCAGTCCAAAGAATCTGAACTAGATCCACAGGACAATCAAGCACTACTGAAAGATTAGAAGCAGGGTACTAGCATGATGAGATTTACATTTCAGGAAGATGACTTTGGCTAAAGCGTAAAGAACAGATTGGAACAGAATAAGAACTGAAAAAGGACCCCTGAAGGAGGCTAAAAGACCAATTAAGAAGCTATTAAACATATGTCACCCCCAAAACTTGCACAAGAAGTTCATAGCAACATTATTCAAACTAGCAAGAGCGGAAACAAACAAATAGCTATTTACTGGTGAAGAGATAAAACATTATGCATCTACACAATACAGTTCAGCAATGAAGAATAATAATATTCTGATAAAACTACAGTGCAGATGGACCTAAAATTAAGCTAAATAGAACAAGTCAAATATAAAAGGCCATAAACACTGTATGATTCTGTTTATATGAAACACTCAGAAAAGGCAACAGTATAGAAAGAGCATTAGTAAACAGTTCCCTAGGGCTAGAGTGAGAATAGGGATTAACCATAAATGGGCACAAGAGATCTTGCAGGGGTGATGAAAATGCTCTAAAGCTGGACTGTAGTAATGCTGCACGACACAGTATTAAAGAGTATGGAATCAGACACCTAAAACAAGTGGATTTCATGGTATGTACTTTATTCTATAATAAAGTTGTAAGGGGAGGAGCTATTATAGTAATCCAGGAGAAAACATAAAAGATATTTAGGACTCAAAATAGCTAACACTCACAAAGTACTTATTTCCATTTTGTGCCAGGCACTATACCAACAGAAGTTTCACTCACTTAATCTTTAATGAGATGAGGAGATAAATTTTATTATCTCTATTTTGTAGGCAAGGAACCTGGAAAGATAGTAAATACTCCTTGCCCTGGATCATACAATTTATCAGCACAGCCTAACTCAGGACAGCCTGACTCAAAGCCTCCAACATCCCCCTTCACTACCAGAAACAAAGAGAAGTCATCAAGGACAACCCAGGGTGTCCACCCCAAGGGACTGGGTGAGATTACCATTCTGAGTAGTCAAGGACCTTCTTGCAGTTTCTACTTGCTCAATTCACAACTCTCTGTCCTTTTACCAAGGACAATTGTGGACGTATTATTGTAAGAGTCACAGTAGCCAAACAAAAAACCTGCTATTCATGATTATATATTTTATTATATTTATAAACCACCATACGTATACAGTTGTAGAAACCCCTCCCTCAACTTCTCTTTCATGCCACTATGCTGGTTCTCTAAGGACTCTAGCCATGTCTTCTTTCTTTAGTAAAATTCCCCTCTGCTGCCTACTCAAATGTTAAAGGGCCCTACATGCTCTTCTTTGTTCTTATTCTGTTCTCATTCCATATACCCTTGGCACACTCATCCAATCCCTTGATTTTAAACTGCTCCTGATAAATTAGTAAAATCTAAATCCAGTATCTCCAGCCCAGAACCTGTCCTTGGAAGACAGCCTTCCTACACACTCTACTGCTTAATGAACATCTTCCCTTGGGAGACCAGAAGCATCTCACATGTGTCCAAAACTGAACTCATGTTTGCCAAAAATCTCTTCTTCCCTCTACTTCCTTACTTTGTGAAACTACCTCCGCCCAGCTGCCTAAAATAGGATCTGTCAACTCCTCCTTTTTTCATTCTCTTGACCATGACTTCCTAACCCATAAATGTTTGAAGAATTTATCATCCCTTTTCTCCTCCCCTATTTTGTGGTACCATGAAAAATTCTCCTGAAATGTAAATCTTACTTGGTACTTTCCACTTCAAAGCCTTCAAAAGCTACCAGAAGTAGTAATCCTTAATCTCTAAACCAGTGTTCTCTTTGTTATTAAACACACTCATTCAATCCCACCCACATAATAAATATGCATCATTCCTCTTAAAGAGATCAAATGAGCCGTCATTTTACAATTAGATCCTAAACATTCAGAATTTGAATTTCCATATTAATCTTTACATACATCATTTGTTGTAATTGATACAGTACGTTAAGTTATATAATATGTGGTATACATATGAATTAAATGAGCTTGTGTATCACTTAACATTTATTTTGTAATTCATATTTATACTACATATTAATCACTCAATAAATTACATTAAATGTGACATGTAAAGCCTAAGTGATATATATAAACCTCATTTAATTCATACATACACGGCATATATATATTTAATGTACTATATTGTTACAACATATTATATACACACTAGATTGTGTATTATGTACAAATCACATAAACTATGTATAACACACTATATACTATAATATACAATAAACTGTTACATATCCAGTATCACTTTTATGAAACTAATAAAGTTAACTGAGTTTTATATAGTTCTTATATGTGTAACTGTAATTTTATAATTTGTATTTCTGTATTTCCGGCCAAAGTAAAAGCACTACATTAAAAATATATTCTACCTAATCAAAAAGTGAATGTTTGCTAAAAACCCAATATTAGCCTCTAAATATCTCCATCTACTGCTCACCAAAATTCATACCTTGTTCCTATCTATGGGCACTACAAAAAGTTCTGCCAATTGCCAAAATATCAGCCCTTGAGACAGTTCAAAAAAAAAAAGGTGGCCCACAATAGATGATGAAGCACGGCCAACTACTAGCTATGTAACCATAGGGAACTCACCCCAACGAGCCTTTTTTCTTACAACTGAAAAATGAAAATATTTACCTCCAAGAGATATGAAGCTTACAGTTATGTAGCATAAACCACAACTGGCAACATAGATACTTGGTAAAGCTGTTACTCATACAGCTCTATGCATGTGGACTTTCACTGGTTTTTATTTCTTCTTGGTTCATTCTCAGTGAGCCTGAGCTTATATTGAGCTCTTTTCCTACATGAAGACTAGGCCTACAGTTATCACCTGTAACAGCTGTGTAAGTCTGCTATATACATACACTACAAAGTGTTCAATTACTTCCATGTTCTCAGGTAATAAAAGTAGAATATCTTTTTCAACCTATCACTAATTGTTTCTTACTGATTTATCAAATCTTTTTGTGGTTTCTCTCATGCTTCAAAATTTGCTAGTGTCACACTCTAACATCAATAAAAACATTTCCTAATGCAATCTTTGGTTACGGGCTCCTGAACACTTATAAGCATGTCACTTTAAGAGGGATGTGATAAACATATTGTAGGGTTGATAAACATATCATACGGTTGCCCTGAGAGTCAATCTTCTTTGTTCTTACAATCATTCCACAACTGTATCCTTAGGCCCTTCAAAGGAACAGCAATGGCAGTTCATAGCTGTGACTGTGTTATCAAGCACTATCACCCTGTCCCCTGTCTGTCCCAAGCTATGATGACCCAAGGTGATAGTTGTGCTGTTATGGTTTGTACATAAAGGTCATGTTCTCTGAGCTGACGTTCCACTTACTGTACTAAGTACAAACCTGCATACTTACCTCATCTCCTCGGGAATAGGAGCACTCACTCACTTTTAAAGTAGCAGACAAGATTTAGAGATCCTGGCCAAGGTCATACACAAAATCTGCAGAACACTTCACTTTCCTGGGACGAAAACTGACCCCCAAGAAAGGTCAAAGGTACAATGTAAGCCTCTGCAAGAACTGGCCAATAGGCCTCTGTAAAGCCTTTCCCCATTTGCTGATCTATAACCACTCGATCTTTTTCAAGCCATCTCAGGAACCTCCCTCAAGGTAAATATCAAGTGAAATTTATAGAAATTATTTTTAACAAATAACAGTAAAATAATCCCCACACATTGATGCTAAGAATTGCACCTAGAGGTCCATAGATTAATTAGACTGTATGCAGAACTATCTGCTTACTATCTTGGGGGACAGCACATGCAGCTTACAGATTCACAGTGGTCTGTAACGGCAGAGGCAAGCCTATAAAACAAGTGCTATTTTTCTTTTAAGACAAAAGATGCTAATGTATAAGTTGTTTTTTCTAAACTAAAACCTCAGTATTCAGGTTTAATTGCAGTGTTGGCACTTTGCAATAAATAAGTGAGTTTTGGATTGCAGTTTGGGCACTCAGTTTCTAAAGTTTTGTATCACTGGTCTACAAACTGAAAGAACCACAGTTCTCACCCAAGGAGTAATCAGGGAATCAGGTCTCATACCTATAATCCCACTACTCAGGAGACTAAGACAATGGCAAGCTCAAAGTCAGCCTGGGAGCTTAGCAAGAACTCATTTCAAAACAAAAACCAAAGGTCTAGGAAAACAGCTCAATGATGGGGTGGTTACGTAGAAGGAGCTAGGCAATGGGTTCAACCCCTAGTTCCACAGAGAGAGAAGGAGGCCTGCCACACTCAGGATGGACCTTACCCACCTACCTGTTCTCTACTGCTTCTAAAGATAAATTCAAGCAAGTGGAGCATGCTAAATTTAAACTGGTACTATGTACCACACCAGTGTACTCCAGAGAAGAGGATGTCTATCATTATCTACTCTTCCCACTCATCTCTTCCCACCCACTTTGTTTGGTGTTATTGAAAGTTAGCGCAAACACACCACCCACCAATCCAGAATCCAGTATTTTCTCAGAGACAGAAGACTGAGAGAGACAAAGAAAAATTATTCTACATCCAAAGAGCAGAGCAAAAAATAAATAAATAAATAAACAAATAAAAATAAATAAAATCATTCAAGGTTGCCCTTCTCGAAGAAGTCAGGAATCACATGAGACAGAAATCAGACCCCCATGCACATAACAATTTTTCTTCCTGGTGTGTCTTATCAAATTGATTAAAGAAACCAGAACTTTTTCTCTCTTGGTCTTCTTGGTGTTTGCTTTCCAACTGTCTTCTTAAGACCCAGGCTCCATTTGGGAGAAATTACACCCAAATACTTATTTAAAGGACATGGGGCCCTGAGGAAATACCAAACACACACAGGAAAATATATATATATAAAATAAGTAATTCTTAGTTTATGTTGTAGTTTGTCACTTGTTTCTTAACATTTGTCATTAATAGAAACTAAAATTCTGTCTTTCAAAAATCCTAGCAAAATCGGGTATGGTGGCACACACTTGTAATCCAAGCACTTGGGAGGCTGAGGCAGGAGGATCATTGCAAGTTTGAGACCAGTCTGGGCTACAAAGTGAGTTCAGGATTAGCCTGAACTGTATAATGAGAACCTTGTCTCAAAAAGACAAAAAAAGAAAAAAAAAATTCCTAGCAAGCTTAAGATTATACCACGCCCAAGAGATTCTCATCATCTAAAGTTTAAAGGGACCAATCATCTACTAGTTAACTATGATACAACATTCCTCAACGGTCCCCAATGGCTAACTGTATTTGTAGTCTCTGCTAACATACTCTCTCCAGAATCTTCAGTCAACACTCCACATTAAGTGATTTCTTCATTTAAGGTCTGCCCCTACAGATATTCCTGGTGCCATATCTGGCTCCTGTGAATTTCAGCTTATGACTTCAAGGTCAGCTGTAAAGAGTCACTGCTACCTGGAAACCATGATAATAAATATTACTTTGAAAATGATATTCATTGAAGTTGACATTTGCTCTACTGGGGTTCATTCACAGCTTTGATGTTTCAGATAAACTTGTGAAAGACTGAGTCATAAGCATACTTTAAAAGCAGACACAGCAAAATCATGTTAAGCACACATAATATGAGTGATAAAAATGCTTGGTCTTTCTATCACTAGAAATTTATTTTAGACATAGAGAAGAGGCCAAAGCAAAGAGAGAAGCCTTTCATCTAACCCAGATGGGTAGTGTCAGATTCAAAGTTGGAATCAGACGAGAACATGGATTATTTTATTGAAGGTAGGAAAATGTAACAGTTGCTAAGGACAAAGGTAAAAACAAGACCCTATAAATATTATGAAAAATAACACCTGATAGGTGAGAAGAAACTTTTAGAAACTTAAAAATTTTAAATAGGTCCTTTAATTGCTAGCTATTAAGGACCTCAACAAGAAAAATATGGAAAAACATGATCTATTAATAAATTAAGTGAGTTACCGAAATTCTTTGCTCACTAAATGTTACTCTTTCTATAGTAGGATAAATGAAGATGAAACTCAGAGAAATTGGGGAACAACAGTTAGTTTGTCTGGAGTGACTTCATTTTGGTATACTATTGTTTCTTACAACCAATGATCTAAATGTTAAAAAATTTATCCAAGTTTAAAAATTTTCTCCAGCCAAGTTCAATTAACCCATCTGTAATTCAAAAATGAAGTTTGCACCTCATGAGTTCCATGTTTTAACCAACCAAGCTAAAAACCTCTTGCTTAAAAACTGAATTCCCATGCTCAAAGGCAACAGACAAAGGTCTCAAGCCAAGTAAAATATAAAAATGAACTAAAAAAAATCTAAAAAAAAAAAAAAAAACCTATGGAAAAATCTCACAGGCAATGGGACCCCAACTTCCCAGTATACACCTTAACAGTGTGTACACTTGTGGGAATACAACATGCTCTCATATTTATTTAGTTATTTTAAGATCATATAAGTTTATACATTCTCTTGAACAGCTCCAACAATAGCTACTACTAAGTGAACTTTATACTTTCCCGTGAACAGCTCTAACAATAGCTACTACTAAATGCAAATGCTGTCAAAGTTTACTGGGCACTGTGCTAAATATTTACATCCATGTCAAAAGTCTCACTAGATACACTGAATAAGCAAACAATTAAAAGTGACTTGTCTGAAGCTACATAGCTACTGAGAGTTAAAGCTAGGATCCAAACCCAGGTCTGTTTGGTTTCAAAGCACATGCTCCTTATACTACACTACACGGCACTTTCAAAGAATCACAGAATCTTGAATGCAAAAGGAACCCTATCATAATGACTACCTTTTATTAAAAATCTACAATGACTCAGTTGCTTCATTAACCTCATCTTCTTACCCCAACCAATCAAGGGAAATAACAGTACTCCTTTTTTTTTTTTTTTTTTTTTGCCGCCACCAGGGATTGAACTCACAGCCTCACGCCTGGCAGACAGGCGCTTAAGTCACTGAGCCAAACTCCTGGCCCAACAGTACTCCTTTTTATGGATAAAGATACATCATCAGAGAACTGACTCATCCAAGACCACAGACTAATACCTAAGATTTAAAGGTCTGATTAGTTCCAAGTGGACACTTTTGATCATGACCTCAAATCAAAATGACCTCTGAGTACTCAACCATTCAAAAGTGTGCCATTTTTACAGGAAACTGCAATAGGCTGAGTACACTTTCAAGAAACTTACAGTGTCACTAAGCTTACAGAATTTCAGAACTAGAAAAGCTCAGAAATCTGTGTGATGCACTCAGCTACATTACATTGCAGATGAGAAAACTGAAACTCAGATTACATATCATCCTTAAAAAAGGATTCAAAGCAATGAGGGGTCAGCAGAACAGCATTCCTGTTGAAGGGTATATCCTGAAGAAAAGCACAAGAGTCAAAAAGTGTAGTGTGTGCTTAAATTGCAACAATATTGATTAAATGTGGTATATGAAAATGAAGACCATTTCTACAAAGCAATTTGTCCAAAAGACAGTTTTTTCAAACAATCTGACCATTTTAATCAAATATATGTACCTATTGTCATGTTTATCCTATTTGACCTTGTATTCGACATCCATCTCCATACTGTAGCAAAAGGCTCTTTCAGTTTGTTTTGTTGTCATCACTGTGTCTATACTAGAGAATGTGAACATGAATTCATCCATGTTTTAAAATCTTCTCACCCAAAACTGACTGGGCTTTTTCAAGTCTTTTTCACCCTCAAATGTGGAATACCCAAGGTTTAAAGGCAAGATTTTGAAAATCTGCATAAAACTCAAGAACTTACAGAAGTTTCTATTTTACTCCAAAGAGTATCAACTAAACCACAATTCTGCAAATATTGCAGCCGCAGGTAGCATTTAATTACAAAATGTAGTAAAAGCATTCATTAATATGATATATGAAGAAACACTGGTCACAGACCAAAAACCGAATTCGCCAGTCTGAGTTTCTATAAAGAAAACTTTAATAAACTCTTCTGGAGGTAACAATTTCAGAGGAAAAAAAATGTTTAAACACTTTCAATATTTATAAAGTTTATTTTCTAGTAACAAACGCTAAGAAGATTTTACACATTTAATTTACTGATGCTGGCTGCGTAATAACAAGAAAAAAACATAAATTATTATAAAAGTTTTCTTAAGTTAAAAGTGCTTTATTTACTAGGTTCAGGCATCATACTTCCAAAAATGTGAAGATCCAAATTCAGGTACAGCAGAGCGTGTGTTCGTGAAGTTAAAACTGGAATACTGACACCCTAGAGAAAAGTCAATATTCAGTTTACGTACCAAGTGCACACAGAGAACATAAAAATATTCTCTCAAACGTTTTGTCAGAACTGACTATATTACTTCTACCAACCTGAAGAATGTCAAACCTGTCTCAACCCCTATCAACTTGGTAGACAGTAGGCCTGAAACAACTGGATCTAGTCCAAAATGTAGGCACAGCAGGCCACAGAGGAGGTGCCTGGGGAAAAGGAGCTATCAGATGAAAGTGAAGGAGGGTGAGGCCAAGTCACCCAGGCAGCCCAGAAAAGACTGTGGGCATGGGTGCAGGGGAGGGAAGCAGGGGTGTGTGTGTCAGAAGGAGAGCATTAAATGGCACAGTGCAAACAGAGGAGAGCCTTAAAACGCCAATTCACCCTGAAAGAGATAATGTTGGTGTGGCAAAGCAGAGTTTGGGTCCTGAACCGAGGACGACTAAGACAAGACCCACTCCACAATACGTAGTGAAGGATGAAGGCCAAATAAAGTCCTGCAACGAGTGAGCATGACCAGACTGAGTCCATGGAGGATCCAATTCAGCCTGACACCCCCCAGCCGTCCCCCAGCACTTGGAACACCACCAGAAACTGTCTCTGAATGAATGTCCCATGTCTTAAAACTCCGAAGTTCTTCCCAGAGACTTAGACTTCTGGCGGGACAACACTGGAGACTCAGAAGAAAGTGACCAAGCCGAGCGGGATCCATGAAACGTAGGAGTGATGGGGTCCGAGTCAGACAGCTGGCCCTCTGCCCGCCCACTACACTCACCCGGATGCCCTTCACCACGGTGATGTTCTCATTCTCATCCGCCTCGAAGGTGACCCGGCGGGTGCTGGCCGTCCCGCCCATTGCTCCTGCCTCTGTCCCTGCAGAGTCCTATCGCGGACCCACGAGCACGTCGGGGGCCGCGTGCACACACGCGTGTAGAGGACGGGCCACTTCCCTCGCCCAGCGGGAGCAAGGCCACGACCCCAAGGAGCAAGGAGAAGGCGCCGGTCCTAATTTCCCGCCTCTTCCGGTCACGTGGCTGAAAAATACGCCTCGGGTTGGTCGAAAATGCTAAGGACTCGCCTCTACTCGGTAAGAGAACTCGGGTTGGCTGGCTGGGCCCCGGATGCTATGGCAACAGGTAGTGTTTGACAAGGTTTCCGGAGTCCCTACGTGTAGTGGGAATTGTAGTCTCGGCCTGGCGCGATCAGTGGTGAGGTACTACAGTATTGCTTTACTCCGGGGAGCTCAAAAGGAGCAGGGCATTGTGGGAGTTGTGGTTTTGAGGGCCCTAAAGACTTGTAATGGGGAACTTTGAAGGAAGCTCTTTCATCCAACAAGCATGCTTTGAAAACATTATTCTAGAAATTTAAATTAGTGAATTAAGACATAGTCTCTTCA
>RJWM01033363.1:0-20674 GCA_004363535.1 Dasyprocta punctata
ATCCCTGTTTTCTAGCATATTTTGTATCTGTGAATCGATTAAAGTTCAGATAGCATTTTCACAAGCTTATTTTATTGTCTCTAAACAATTTAGCCTTCCGTTTGGGAAATGAAGAAGTGATGATGGTTCATTGCCACTGTGAAAGTTACAATATTATTTATGTAGAGGATCACTGGGATGGCTCCTTATAAAGAAGACAGTTTGTCTCCATTATGTCTCACCCTGGCCCTACTTCTGTGTACTGATTGGTACAGAGCTGGATAGGAAAATACTCTGCCCTCCACTGGCTTTAAGCAATGCAAATAGATGTGCCAGGTACTGATGTGCAGCCTTTTCAGCAATGAGGTAGGTCAGTGATGCCCCACCTACAGCTCCCTACTACTTAGCATGAGCTGCATGAGCTAAGCTGAGAGATGCCACACTGTCAACTGGGACTGAGCCTCAAAAAAGAAGCTGTGATGTCACAGGGTAAAAAGGCCAGACAACAAAGCTAAGGGAGATTCAAAACACAAGACACTTCTTCAAACTGTGTTGCAAAGATTCCTCCAAACTTAGAGGTTATCTGTTAACAAAATCCTGTACTCTTTCTAAATAACATCTCTCTGCGTGTCACAGAGGTGTCATTTGGTTTCTACCTAGCCCAGCTCACAGCACTCGCATACTTCCTGCCGTTCTCACAGTCACTCAGCCTTGAGCTACTCCCATCTTCACAAAGTAATAAAACCCATGTTTGACCCTGGGTCATGAGCTTTGCTCCAGTTAGCCATTGTTTCAACTAAACGTAGGACCACCTTGGCTCCCCACAACTGAAGATATGTTTTTGCCTCTTTATTCTCACTGTGGGTAATACTAAAAGTGATAAATAACTTTTCCCTGGAATTGCAAATATAAACTCCTTCAGACCGTGATGAGGTCTAGATTGGGCTCCCTATAATTTGTTCAGCACAAATTACCACCATGTGGTCAGAGCACTGCGAAAACACATAGAAAGGTTTTTCCTCCCATGTTTGAAGAGTGATATTCTGCTGAAAGACTTCTCAGAAGTGAAGTCTATACTTAAATACAGATGAATTTGTTAACAACCCACAAAGGACCTAGTCTACCATTTTAATGAATTTCCATTTTTATCATAATTGCAAAAGAAAGTAAATGTAAAATTTTAATTACATCATCAAATTTTAAAGCACATCATCGTTTTGGGAATGGGGAGGGTAAAGGGTATGAAATTGTTTACAAAGAACGAATGATTTACAGATTCAGGAGTACAGTCAACATTGTACAATAAACTGGAAATTTGATAAGAGTAAATTTTAGGTGTCCCTACCACACACATAAAACAGATAACTATGTGCCAGGCATGGTGGTGCATGCCTGTAATCCCAGCACTCGGGAGGCTGAGACAGGAGGATCACTGCTAGTTCGAGACCAGCCTGGGCTACAAAGTGAGTTCAAGGCCAGCCTAAAGTACAGTGAAACTGTTTCTGAAAAATTAGGGCCAGGGATTTAGCTCGGCAGTATAAGCACCTGCCTGGCAGGCGCGAGGTTGTGAGTTTGATCCCTAGTATGAAAAAAGAAAAGAAACAGATAACTATGTGAGATGACACATGTATTATTAATTGGTTTGACAGCAGTAATAATGTATATTAATACATGTTGTCCATTGCCTTAATTTTATTAATAAAAATTTTTCTTTAAAATATAGAAAAGTATATAGCATTTTACACCACCAGAGAACAAAGAATGAAAGAACCAGGCCATGACAAAGAGCTACAGGAGCCAATGTGAAAGCCTTCCCAATGGAATGACCAAAGCAGAAACAACTTGACCAGCATGTTAAATGACATAGTATTGGATAATCAAAAAAATCTACGACATTTTGTACTTATTTATCTTAGTATTTAGACTGGTATGAATCAATTATTGGATATATAAATGAAAAACTACAGAAAAAGAGATAAATCTTCTTATGGAAGATTTCTTAATAATTTATGTAGATAGTCCATGCTCAAAGACATGGAGCTTAACTTCTCTCCCCTTTATTGGCTGTACTTACTGAACTTCTTTCAAATGATAGATTGTGGAAAGGGAGATGAAAAGTAACTTTATAACTGACAGGCACCACCGGAACCAGATGATGAATCTAGCATCGCCATCAAACCATGTTAATACCATGATTCCTCTATACGCTCTCAGAAGAGGACCTCATCTCTGTGACATTTTTCCTCCAATGCCATAACTGGAGTCTCACCATGAGAAGAAATAAAAAATAAAACAAATTGATGAAAATTCTAAAAATACCAGACTCTGTCTCAAAACTTGTCCAGGTCATAAAAAAATAAAGAATAACCAGAAACTATCACAGATGAGGAAAGGCTATGGAAACATGAAAAATAAATATAATGGGGCATTCTAGACAAGATCCTGGAATTTTTTAAAGAAAAATGACATTAATGGAAAAGTTCCTAAAGTCTGAATAAAGCCTGGCATAAAATATAAGAGTTTTTGGATTCTTGGTTTTCACAAATGTGCGTAGGTAATGTAAAATGTTAACAACAGGGAAAACTGGGGTAGATATATACATGAACCCTGCACTGCGTTTAAAATTTTTCTGTAAATCTAAAGCTATCCTAAAACATCTATTTTTAAAAGTGGCAAGGTATAAATAGAAGGCAGCTGTTCAATACATTGATGTTGGTCTGAAATAAGGAAGTGTCAATAAAAAGAGAAAAGTGCCAAAATTTTGAAAGTTCATTCAATGTGATTTAGTGACTATAATAGGGGTCAAAGAAGGTTGGTTAGGGTGAGAGAAGGGACAGAGATACAGTATTGGCTACATGACAGAACCAAGTCATAAGTCACAGGCAGTAGACTCCTTGATGTACAATCTGTCATGTATAGCAGAATCATCTGGAAGAACTTTGAGGGACAATAAGGTATAGTAATGGAAGAAGAATAGAAATAAGGATATAGATAAAAGGTAAATCAGGAAATGTGATGACTCATTAGATCAAGGACAAAAGAAAATTAGGGATCAAAGATGATTCTAAACCTAAGATTGAAAAATGATGTTGCTTTCAAGAGAACTGATAAAATTATGAAAAAGAGAAACTTACAGGAAAGTTAAAAATAGGGTTTTTAAATAATTGTGCATGAAATGATATCAGGATATCTAGGAAAAATGCTCTACAGCAGAGTGAAGCCAGGTAGTCTGGAGAGATACATCATGTATCTAGAGATGGGGGAAAGACTGAGGTAAGATCAAATTTACTGGTTAAAAAAAAGATATGGTATTTTTATACAATGGAATATTACTCAGCTATAAAAAAGAATAATCTTGAGGATTTTATAGATAAATGGAGGCAACTTGAGATCATACTCGTAAGTGAAATAAATCAAACTCACATTTATAAATACTGTATTGTCTCTCTAGTGTAAAAAATAATAAAAAATAAAAAACTGAAAGAGTAATAAGATCCAAAATGTACAATAGATACTGTAATGATGAAAGGGAAAGAAAGTGCTCAAAAGGAAAGAACAACTGGGAAAGGAGAAAAGGAAGAAAGGAAAAGATTCTATGTATGTTGGTAAACATATATAAATGTATGTATGCATATGTATGAAAAATAGGTAACTATACTACTAATCTCTGTTATTTTATCAAAAAGAACAGTTTGTGCTGTCATTGTTTGATTGATCATTTCTGTGTCTAGATCTTGTAACCTGAACAATTACTTCTAAGATAACAATATGCAATATATTAACTAGTGCTAATTTCCTTCTTTTTTGAAGTTCTGTATCAACTTTATCCTCTTTTTTCTGTTTTGCTTTTTAAAAAAAGAATGAATGCATTAATAAAATGTAAATGACTTGCTTAAATGTGGTAAGAATGAAAGTCAAAGTCTACTCTGTTTCATTTTCTTTACTACGCTCTCTTTTGCTATGGTTGATCTCACCCAACCTGTATTTCTTTATTTGCAATGTAGTTTGTTATTAACTCCCAGATAGACACTACCACCTAAATTTTGGCTGGCATAGATGTTTTGAAAGTGCTTACATGTTAAACAGTCTTACAGGTTCAGTGTATTAAGTGCACTCTGGCTTGTGATATTTTCAGTTTACTATGGGTTGATCAGGATTAACTCCATTCCAAGTCCACAAGCACATGCATATTATATGTCTTACTTAATAAATTATGGGTGTGTTTGATGAGAAGAATTAGTAGTATGTTGGATTAGTTCCTCCATAGACTACTAGCTTTCTCTACTGCATTGAAAAAACTTTTCTACAATTTTTAAAATTAATTTTATTGGTATTTTTAAGATACACATAAGGATCACATTCATTATAGAGGATTTGTACCTGTACATATCTTATCTTGATTATCCTTTTTTCCCCAAACCCTTCGTCCCCTCTTCCCCTCCTTATTTACAAAAGCTTTGTTTCCATTTTACTTCTATTCTCTTTTTCTTACTTTTCTCTTCCTTCCTTTTTCCCTTTCCCCTCTCTTGTTCCCCTTCCCATGTGAACATTTTCTTCCTATTTCCCAATGTGTATTTGACATTTTGGTCCTTAATTACCCTTTAGATTTCTCACAGAGAAATAGTGTAATATTTAAACATGTGGATCTGACTTATTTCATGTAAAAGTCTGGTCTCAAAGTATATCCATTTATCTAGAAATGTCTCAAGTTTATCCTTCTTTATGGTATATTAGTAATATGCTTTATAAAAAAAACACATCTTCTTTATCCATTCATTTGTTCATGGACATTTGGGCTGTCTCCAAGATTTAGTTATTACAAACTGCGCCACTATAAAAATAGGTCCACATGTGTCACTGTAATATGATGCTTTTAATTCTTTTGGGAAGATATCAAGAAAAGGAATAGCTGAGTCAAATAGAATCTCTTGTTTAAATTTTTTGAGACATCTCCACACTGATTTCTAAAGTGGTTTCACCAGTCCCACCAACAATGGAAAATGGTTCCTTATTCCCCAAAGCCTCACAAGCATTTGTTACTAGATGATTTCTTCATAATAGGCATTTTTAGGAAGATGGAATCTCGGCGCTGTTTTAATTTGCATCTCTCAAATGACAAGTGATGATGAACATTTCCCCATATATTTACTTGCTGTTTGTGCTTCTTCATCTGAGAACTGTCTATTCATCTCAGATATCTATTTTTATAGAAGGTCCTTAAATTTGAGGGCCTGACTCGTTTTAAATTCTTCATACATTCTAAATAATATCCCTTTGTCTGAGGTTCCCACTGGCAAAAGATTTTTTCCCGTTTTGCGGATTCTCTTCACTCTGTTGGTGGTTTCGTTTGCTGTGTAAAAACTTTTTAATAAGGTGAGGTCCCTATTGTTGATTCTAATATTTTCTGTGCAACCATGGTTTTGTTCATAAACCTTTGCCTACAACAGTATCTTCAAGAGTTCTACCTCTTCTGTCTTCCAGTAGATTTAATGCTTCTATTTTAATATTTAGATCTTTGATCCACTTAGATTTTATTTTAGTGGACAATGAGAAAGGGGAATCTAGTTTTAATCTCCAATATGTGAAAAACCTGTGTTTCTGACACCATTTACTAAGGAGATCATCTTTCTTCCAGTGAAGGTGTTTGGCTCCTTTATTGCAGATAAGGTGGCTGAATGTGTTTGCAGTGGTTTCTGCATCTTCCAGTCTGCTCCACTGATTCTCAGGCGTGGTTTTGTTTTGTTTTGTTTTGTTTTGTTGGCAGCCCCATGCTGTTTGTATCATGATACTTTGTAGTATAATTTCAAGTCGGGGATTGTGATTATGATACCCTCTGCATTGTTTTTGTTGCCCAGAATTGCCTTTGTTACTCTAGGTCGCTTCGGGTTCCAAATAAACTTTAGGATTGTTTTTTCTAATTCTGTGAGGTATGCTACTGGTATTTTGATTGGGGTTGCATTAAGTCTGTATAAAAGTTTTGGAAGTATGACCATTTTCACTATATTTGCTCTTACTACCCAAGAATGAGGGATAGATTTCCCTTTTCTGATATCTTCTTTGATCTCCTTTTTCAGAGTACTGTAGTTTTTAATGTAGATGTCTCTTATTTCCTTTATTAGATTGATGTCTGCATATTTCATTTTTTTGGATACTGTTGTGAAATGTGTTGTTTCTCTAATTTCTCTCCTAGTGGGTTTGTTATTAATGTGCACTAAAGCTGTTGATTTTGGGGTATTGATTTTGTAGCCAGCTACACTACTGAATTTGGTCATTAAATCTAGAAGGGTTTTGGTGGAGATTTTTGGTCTTCTATATAGGGTATCATGTCAGGATATCATGTCATCCACAAAAATAATTTAACCTTTGCTTTACAGTCCTTATTCTTTTTATTTCTTTCTCTAATCTAATTGATCTGGGTAATATTTCCAGAACTATATGACTAGGAATGGTGATAGTGGACATCTGTGGTAGATTAACTAATGGTCAATTTATACCACCCAATTGAACAGAATCAGCCTGGTTCTGGGTGAGGAAGGCCTACCTTGGGATTGTTGCCAACAACACAAAAGAAGAACTGAAGAGGAAGATGGTGTATGCTGTTGATTCTCCTGGAGAAGCTTGTCACACTTGTTTTCCTGATGTGAACACAGATGTTCTCATCATTGGAGCAGCTCATTTTCTTGCTGTCACTAAGGATGGCTGCAGTTGTCTTTGGGGAGCTCTGGTCCTTACTTTGAGAGTCACTTCCTGGCTCCAGTGAAGATCTCTTAGCCTGCTGGCAGAGATTCTTTATCCTATAGGTTCAGTTTCTAGCTTCCAGCACTGGCCTTTGGGCCTTCCCAGTGCAGAGTCTTGATACAAACTTGCATGAGATATTGTCATGAGCTCTAGGCCTTCAGCTGGACTCATGGAGGACATTGCCGTGGGCATTAAATCTTCAGCTGAACACACGCAGCTGGACACATTGCTGTGGAATCTAGGCGCTCATCAGGATTCTTTGGGTCTCTATTGTGTGTACAGATCTTTTGCACTCTTCTGCATTTGACTTTTTGGGTAACTATTATAAATAATCCTATAAATTATGTGTCCCCTATTAAATCTATTTCCTTACAAACCCTGACTACAACAACATTCTTGTCTCGTTCCTGATTTTAGAGTGAAAACTTTCAGTTTTTGACCATTTAGGATCATGTTGCCCATTGGTTTGCCATAGATAGCCTTTGTCAGATTGAAATAGAGACAATCTATTCCAATTTTCTGTAGGGTTTTTATCATGAATGAGTGCTGGAGTTTGTCAAATGCTTTTTCTGTATCTAATGAGATGACTCTGTGGTTTTTGTCCTTGGCGCTAGTAGTAGGGTGTATTACATCTGTCAGTTTGCATTCTTAGAATGAATCCTACTTGGTAATGGTGTACAATCTTCTGGATGATTTGCTGCATTCTGTTAGCCAGTATCTAATTGAGGATTTTTGCATCTATGTTCATCGTGGAGGTTGGCCTGTGTTATCTTTTTTGGGTGTATCCTATTCTGGTTTTGGTATCAGAGTATTGCTTGCTTTCAGGAATGAGTTCTGATCTTTATAAAGTTCTCCCTTGTATGAGATTTGGGTTTGACATGGTCTTCTTTTTGTAGAAGCTTGATATTCAACATTAGGTTGATTATTTGAGTGTATTCTGTTTTTCTGATAAGGGAATTTACCACTATAAATTTCTTTCATAGGACTCCTTCCATTGTATCTCATAAGGTCCAATATGTTGTATTGGAATTGTCATTTAATTGTAGAAACTGTCCCATTTCATACTTAATTCCTTCTGTGATCCTTTGGTTGTTCAGGGATGTATTATTCATTTACCATGTGTTTATGCAGTTTTTGTGGTTTCCTTTGCCATCAATTTCCAATTCCTTTACACTATAGTCTGATAATATTCATGGGATAATTTCAATTCCTTTGAATTTATTTAAGCATTTTCTATGAGCTAGCATGTGGTCTATTTTAGAGAATGTCCTGTGTACAACCGAGAATGTGTATCCTGATGTTGTGGAGTGGGACACTGTGGATATCTACTTAGTCCATTTATTCAAAAGTTTCGTTCAGTTCTGATATTTCTTTGTTGATTTTTTTTTTTGTCTAGCTAGTTTGTCTATTTGTGATAGTGGAGTCTGGGGGTTCCCCATCACAATTGTATTAGTGCTTATTTGGCTTTTCATGTCCATTATTGTTTTGTATAGTTGGGTGTGCTGGCATTTGGTGCATACATATTTCTTATCTCTTCCTCTTGAACTGTTCCCTTAACAAGTATGTAATGATCTTCTTTGCCTCTCTTGATCAGTCTTGGTTTGATATACACTTTGTCTGCAAATAGAATATCTACCCATGCTTGTTTCAAGTTCTTGTCACATAGAGTATTGTTTTCCATCTTTTGACTTTCAGTCTATGAATTTCTTTTTTATTTAAATCTGTTCTTGTATGCAGCATATTATTGGATCTTATTTCTTGATCCACTCTGCCAGTCTGTTTCTTTTGACTGGTGAATTGAGACCATTTACATTAGTAGTTATAATTGACATGTATTGACTTATTCTTGTCATGTTATTTTCCTGTTTTTGGTTCCCTTCCTTTTCCCAGTATTTAATTGCTTGCCTTACCAGGTGGATTCATTCTGTTGTGGTTCATGGAGTTGTAGTCTTCATTATCTCTTTCTAGAATAGCCTAAAGAATATTTTGGAGTGCCAATTTGATGGTCATGAATTCTATGTCATAGAAGTATCTTATTTCTCTGTCAATTTTGAAAGATAGTTTTGTGGGGTACAAAGATCTATTTGGAACTTGGTTTCTTTCAGGACTTGAGACACTTCACCCCAAGCCTTGACTTAGGGTTGTGTTGAGAAGTCTGCTGTGATTTCTTTTTGGTACTGGGAAATGAACTCAGGACCTCACACTTTCAGGCATGTGCTGTACCACTGTAAGCTATATCCCTGCTCCTCTGATGTGATTTTTATGGACTTTCCTTTATGGGTGATTGGTTTCTTTTCTCTAACAGCTTTTAACACTCTGCTCTTGTTTTGAAGCTTTGGAATCTTTTTTCTCATCAGTAGTACTTATTATTCATGTGAACAACTTCACAAAAATAGTAGCACTCGATTGGCTTAGCAATACTCATTTACAGCTAATTTTGAATAGCACACTTTTACATATTTTAAGTAACTCATGTACCATGCAAGATGATACTCCTTTAAGAACATAGCGTATCTGGAAAATTAATGAACAGGAAGAACTTTTAGGAACTTTTCACATATTAGAGTTTTGTCTATTATATGCCTTGCTGTAGATTTTTTGATCATGGTTAATTGGAATTTTATATGCCTTGCTTATCTATATGCCTCACTTATCTATGTGTCAAATTCTCCTTCCATGCTTGGGAAGTTTTCTTCTATTACTTCTGTGAATGTGTTTTTTATGTCAAATGCAGTATCTTCTCCCTTTTCATTGACTCAGATTAACCTTAGATTATTCTTCTTTGCATCTTTTAGCAGTTATTGCATTGATTTTTTTGTGATCCCTGCTATTTTTTTAAGAAATCTTTCTCTTCATGATTCCTAACCACACACCTGTCTTCTAGATTTGATATTGCCCACGTCTTCTAGATTTGATGAACGACACTATCTATTTCAAGCTACCATTCTTAATAGAAGTCTCAGAGAGATGCACTCTACAAATCTGTAATGCGGATAGGAAGACACTCCAGTGAGTACCTTCAAATTGCATTATTTGGGGAGAACCAGAATGGGCCCAACTGGGCCCCAACTCGCTGGGCCTGCGTGATGCCAGCTCACATCAAGAGAGAACTGATCCACCTTCCAGGGTTGGGCACTGCACGACCCCAGAGGAGAACCAGAATGGGCCCAACCCGGCCCCAACTCACTGGGCCCACGTGGCGCTAGCTCACATCAAGAGAGAACTGATCTGCCTTCCGGGGTTGGGCGCTGCACAACCCTGGAGGAGAACCAGAATGGGCCCAATCAGGCCCCAACTCGCTGGGCCCACGTGGCACGGGTGTGTGGGCTCGGAATCAAGGACATCATCCATATATATCCCGCCCCCCATCCCCCATAAGCAAGCTGCTGGCTCTGAGGTCTGGATAAATTGATGGCAACTAAGGTACATAAAGCAACTAAATGCTACTATTGTTTCATAGATTTTGCAGGCCTCTGATAGGCACCCTGAATGTCTCTTTGTATGATGACAGTAGGCAATGTTGCAAATACGGGGGACTCTCTTCTGTCTTGTCTTTGAGGACCAATATGGTTCTCACCATTTTACTTTACTCTGATCGTTATTATTTTTCTCTTTTTTTCCTTTATGTAATATTCTGTTTTTATTGATTTTGTTTTGTGTTGTTTTTGGTTCAATTCTACTACACCTGTTGGAATGGTCAGCTAATCTGAAGATAGCAAGGTATGTTATAGCAGCTATTGTACTCACATTATCGATCTTCGAAGTTCTGTACCAGTCCTACTGCTTTGTTTTGATTGACTTTATTCTGTTATGCTCTGTTGTATTTTACTATCTTTAAAATAAAAAAAAATAGAAAAAAATTGCATTATTTGTCAGGAAATTATACTCAAACACCTTGAGCTCTAACTGATTCTGTGTATTTCCAATGTCTACACCTCACCCTGACACTCAGAGGTCTGAGACAGAGCTGCTCTGAGTCCCTACTTTGGTTGGTCCCTTTCCAAAATGGCAACCAGCCAATCTCCCTTTCCTAGGAATGTCTGAATTGGATTGGAATTTCTCATCTGCCACTGTAGTCCACAGCATCCACTCCTCTGTTTCACTGGTCTGTTTCTCTGTGGAGGACTCTGGAGTCTCCAGTAGTCACTGTGCTTGGTTCAAGCTGCCTCTCTCATGTCACAAGCTGGGATTAAGGGAGAAAGCATTGTTTTCCACCCCCCTCTTATGCACTGAGATCCGTCTCTTCCCCTGTGGCCTTCAATTCTTTCTTCAGATCCTTGCTGGATCCCAGGGACCCACCTCCCTCATTCTTCTCTTCCTTATGTTGCTGTATTCCATCATCTGGACTCCTAATCTTAGAAGGACTGATTTGCTGCTTTTCAGCACTCAGGTTTTCAAAAAGCACTTTGGGTGTTCATAGAGGTTTCAGTTAATAATTGGCTGCTTTCAAGGCAGGGTGGTATGGCAGAGGGGTATGACAGAGGAAAAGCAGTCAATGGCAAAGCAGGGCAGAAAGAAGTTAGCAAACAAGTGAACTACAAGCAACCAGAAACCAAAATCAAATTTTCTATAAATAAATAAATAAATAGCTAAAACAAAACCTGAGCTCCAAACTCATCTGGCCCCAGGAGTTTTGGTGGAAAGACTGAAATCTGAGAGTCATTAATGTGAACTTTATCTCAAAGTCACACAGTGTCTATTCTTCTCCATAGTCTGGCCTTTTAAGCATTTTGTAATATGCTAGAAATGATATTACCTTAATAGCTGGCACCATAAATAATATTAAGAAAATATCTACAAGGCTGACATGTCATCTGGATCTAACTTAAACAAGAAAAAAAATGATCATTTGCTTCCTAAGTGAAAGGGTAGAAAAGGGAAAGAAAGAGTACCAAATAGTTGTGAATTTGGCTACTGCTTGAGAGCAGACAATCAAGGAAGATTCTGAGTTAAGTGTAGTTATAAATAGCAGTAAGTGTTTTTAAGCATTTTTCTGTTTGGTGTGTGATACAATCTCCTCCAGCATTCCTTTACAAAGATATTAAATATAATGTACCCACAAATGATTAGAATGAATACATTTTCCCCATTTTATCAGGTACTGCTGGGTTGAACAGTATACTTCACTCTAGAGATGAACTAAAACATCATAATGTCCAGGAGTTTAGTCTAGTAGAGAAGACAAATGAGAAAAATTGAAGTTCTGAAATTAATGTTCTATAATAGAGATACATATAAGTGTAGTTTTCAAGGAGTATGGAGAAACTCTTTTGGTTTGCCTGAGTATCATTCTTTTTGTGTATCAGGTGCAGACAAAGTAGGGAGGGTCATATTAATATCATGCTGAAATGCTCCTCCTTCTCCTCTGACTTCTTTATTCTCCTTCTCCTCCCTCTCTCCCTTCTCCTTTTGCATGTCTCCTCCTCCTCCCCTTGTCCTTCTTCTCTTCTGTACCAGTGATTGAACCCAGGACCTTCATACTGAGCCAAATCTCCACCCCTCTTTTATATTTTTATTTTTTAAGACATTAGTTGCCTAGGCTAGGCCCAAACTTTTAATTTTCCTGTCTCAGCCTCCCAAGCCCTGGGGATATAGGGGTGTGCCACAGAACCTGCCTGAAAAGGGCTTCTTTAGTAACAGTTAATTAGAAATAAGTTACTAGGATTCCCAGTGGTGAAAGAAATTTGCCTATTAAATTCCACACTTTTTTTTCTCTTTCTCAGCAGTCCTGTGTTCAAAAATATTATTATCCCAACCCTTTCTTTTCTTGCCCCAGTGGTGATCACCTACCTTTTGTATGTTGACTACTGGAAGATTCTATGGAGGGTTCATGACATGATAATATCTCTCTGGTGAAATAATAATGTCACTCTGTCTTTCCACTCAAGTACTGATTAAACGTATGTAGAAAAGGCTTTTTAGAAGGGGCCTGATGACTCTTTTCAAAAATCTATATGTCAAGATCATTTCATATTTGTTTATTGTGGTACACACTAAGGATTGAATTTAGGGAACATAGGCCACATTCTCAGTCCTTTTAATTTTTTATTTGAGTTAGGTTCATATAAATCATTCAGGTTGAACTTGTACTTGAAATCCTCCTACCTTAACCTCCCTAATAGCTGGTATTACAGGCAAATGCCACCATACTTGGCTCTTTCAATCTTAAACCCCCTTTTAACACTGTTCATATTGAGCAAATCCCCCTATTTTCTGCTTCTCTTAGAGTCTAACTCCTTGCAACAGAAATTCTCATTGTCTTCATTTCCTCACAGTATTAAACATTCTAACTCACTTTCAATGAAACTTATATATTCCTTCTGCTAAGACCTACTGAGTCTAGGCACTATAAGTGTTTTTTGAATGAAAAGGTGGATTGGTTATGCAGTTTCTAAGAGCTACAGAAATGATGAAACTGAGGCACTTTGCTTCACTCCTCCCATGTGAAACCATATGCCGAGTGTCAGCAAAAGGCCAAAGCTCAGGACAGAAGCTTAGTGACATCTCACGAGGAAAAAAGATGTAAGAATAATCCATGTGACAAAAGCAAGTAAAAGTAGGGCTTTGAGCTGGGAGGTGATTAATGATATTTAGTGTTAATGCTTAGAATGAGACGGAATGATGATCTTGTATCTTCTATCTCACCCTCTTAATAATAACTTTTGAAGAATAAAAACTTTTAATATTAATTTGTTCTATTTTAGCAATTTTTCTTTCATTGTCAGTGTCTGATACACTTGGATAACAAGTAATGCTATACCTGTTTACTGACACAAGTATCAAGAGAAGTTACTTGTAATACATATATCTAAGGGAACTAGGATTAGTAAAATAAAGAGAACTTTACAAACATCAGACAAGTTGCCAATGACAATGTTAAATTAAGATTCCTCCCTTCTGAAGTCTAAGCCAGCATTCTAGTTATGCCATCCGATTCAGTTTTGTATAAATTCAATGTATTCTTTATGACTAGGAATAAGAAAACTCTGTTCCTCCTTTTCCTTACTTAGGAAATAGGAATAATAATGCTACAGGGATTAAAATAATGGCAATAAAATAACATATCATATATATATATATATACATATATACTATATCATATAGATGACATATATATGTCTTTTTTAAAAATTCAGCAGAGTGGTTATGATTATAGTGATTATGATGAGACAGTTAAATGTCATAATTATAATGTAATAGTTTTACCAACTGCCATGAGACATAAGAAAGGGTAAAAAATCATTATTAAATGACTCAAGTACCAGGTGTGTCTTAGCCAGGCTTCAAAGGATGGGCACAACTGAACCACTAGGCCTCTTGAATGAGTAAGCTATGGAAGGGAAAGAAGGGGTGATTTCAGAAACACCAAGTCCCTGAATAATAAAACACCAAGGAGTTAAGATTTCACTATGTCGGAGATCTTAAAATATCAGGATAAATATTACAGACTCTGTACCTCTAATTTCTGTCATTTTTCTTACTAGGCAAACTGTGACCACATGATGTGAAAATCAACAGGTGCCCACCCAACTTCCCCATTCCAGTAAATTTTATCACACCCATTTAGAACAAGTCTATAAAGTTTTGTCATCATTCTTTACTCAAGTGAGTAAGTAGTCCTTGACCAGAAAAGAGTAGGTCATAATATATTTGTTTGTGTCCATAATGATAGACATAATATGTACACAGATATGTACATAAAAAGAAAGAAAGGGGAGAGATTTACACAATGCTAGAAAATATAAACACATTAATATGACTAATAGTTTAGCATAGTGTCAAGGTTGCTTTAGTCAATACCTATCTCATCCTCCAGGCAAAAAATATTTGTTCTACCAAACATTGATCAGATGAAGCCTAAATGTATTATTGATTGTTAAAATTCATGGAAGGAGGGTTATATTATTACTAGCAGGTAATTAAAATTCTAATTGAAGTGGGGAATAACATGTTTGCATAACATTTATTTACAATTTTTGGATTTATTCTCACACCAAATAAATACAAAATCATGTGCACTTTTGTGGTTGAGGAAATTACTGTCTACAAAAGGCCATTTCCCATCACAATTTTAGGGCTAATCTGTAACTAGAATGATGGCTTGGTATTGTAGTGATTTAAAAAATAAGATTATTTTGGCTCTCATAGTTATTGTAGTGAAACATATTGAGTCATCACTTGTAATAAGAATATGCTGTGTTTCCTAATAATTGTTTTTGTCTGTTCATATATATGCATATACTTTTAGGTGATAGCAAAAATTTTGGTTTTTTACTCTAAGTTTATAGTCAAATATTTAAAAACCACTGTTTGGTAGGAAAACCCTAGGCTTTGGCACCCAGCAGGCCTGAATCTGAATGTTGTTCCTGTTGTTACTATTATCTAACAACTTTCTGCAACAAGATCTCAGCCAGCTTGCTCTCATATGCTGCTTATGAGACCAAAAAAATAATCTTTTTCTCAAATGCAAACTTTTCTTAATGGTCATAGTAGGAACTTTCTTTTTTGCTGGCAAGAAAACTATTATGTAAATAATGGTTTGAGGTGAAAAAAAGGAATTCCACTGATTTAACCAATATTTGTCATTACTTAGACGAAACCCTGTAATTTCCCCAGCACTCAGGAGAGAGATTTGAGGTAGTAGGTACTCAACAAATATTTGGATTACAACAATAATTGGGTGAATAAATGACTAAGTAAACTAATGAATGATTACTCTGTGGGAGTTACTGAGAGCATGGAGATGAATGAGTCATAACTTGTCTCTTTAAGAAAATGAGTATATGTTTTGTTACTGAATTTATGTTTATTTGCACATATTTATCTAGTATCCAGTATTTTCCATTCACATTACTAGGTACTGTAGTAAATAAAACAATCATATTTGCTTTGCTTTTTAAATGTGGGAAGATATTACACAAGAGTCATACAAATAGTCATGGAATTAAAATCATGTTAAGTGCCATGAAGTGCCAGTTCATGAAATCATACAATAATAGGGCTAATTTTAACTGAAGAAAAAAATAAAGGAAGAATCAGCAAATAGAGGAAAGGAAAACAGTTTTGTAAGAAAACACTATTGAAGTCTTAAAGGTTAAGAGGCTTTTTATTTTCTGTCCTATTAAGAAGGAACAAAGAAATGGCCAATGTATCTAGGTAGATCAAGCAAGGAGGAAGCTGATGGGAAATGAAACAAGACACAGAAAGGAGTCAAGTCATGCAGAACTCAAATCAAACCCTTCCTGTGGATTGTGAACCATGAAAAACTGGAGAGTGGCACGGTCATATTTGCATTTCATAAAGATCACTTGAGTGTTCTAAGAACAGGGATTTAAGAAAAAAACAAAGGTGTTGGGGAAACAGGTAAGGCAATGGGGGAAAGTCAAAGAGGAAATGCTAATGTGGCACCATCTTAGGCATAAACCCAAAAGAGAACTTGATGACAAGTGAAGTGTAGAAGGCGGTGCATTGTAGGGTGAGAGGGAAGCATGAGAGTGAGCACTTAGGATTTGCCTTCAACAATCAACTAGAGAGAAAAGAGTCACTGTGGAAAATGAAGAGAAAAACATTGATGGTAGTGAGTGGTCAAAATAGTGCTCTGGGACACTTTAGACACAAGAAAGAGCTTAACACCTCCCCTCCAAATTTCTCCTATAGTGAAATATAAAGCCTTCATGGTGCCCTGAGTAGTCCTTCATGAACCAAGCCCTTACTCTTTTCTTGTCTCATTTCCTACTTTTCTCTCTGTTATTTGGCTACAGCCAGAATGGCTTCCTGAATATCTCAGGCTGCTTTCGGCTTCAGCACCTTCAAATTTTACCATTCTCTCAGGAATACACATTCTCAGGTATTCCTCACTTCCTTCTCCTTGAATGTCACTTAGTCAATAACTTCTCTAATTTCTCCATCATAAACTTCTCCCAAGTCTGCCTTTTTCTCTCCTTTGCACCATATTTTTCATAATTTGACATTTAAAAATCATTTATCACTTTTGTTGTTTGTCTCCCTTAACTGAAATGCGTAAACCCCACAAAGATATGGGCTTTGTCATTTTTACTCATTAGAAAGAGCACTTTCCTTAGCAGATGCCAAAATCTGATTCAGATCTGAGTCTTTATCCTACTGAGGAGCTAACACATTTAAATGGATGCTGGCTAAAGATCCAGACCCTGGATAGAGACAGGGAATTTAATTATTCCATAGCACTTGCCAGAATGCTGGCATTTATTCTGGTTTCCCAAACTGCAGTTTCCATAAGACAGCATGAAGGTGGTCAAGTGATAGTGGCACAGAAAATGCATTGTTACGAGAAAAAGAGGTCAAAGTTTACAAAAGTTCCAGATCTTTTTAAAAGGGCAATAAACTCACATGAGTTTTGTCCTGGAAAAAGTCATTTTTATTGTGCTAGACATTAAAAAAAAAACTCTCTCCTTTACATGAGATGAAAATTTTATCTTATTTCTAAGTCCATTAATTATATAAACACCTGGGAAAAGTTGATCGGAAATGATCATGGATCCCTCTATTCACAAGGCCTGCAGAAATATGAGACAGAATGGAGAATTGTGTCCTATCAATTCATACCAGACACTCAGCACATAGCTTTGAATGAAATATCAAATCTTTTTGTTTTGTTTTGTTTTGTTTTACAAAAGCATTTTTTCAATTTTTATTTCTTACCTGTACATATTTGCAATACATAATAATTACATTCCTTGTAGGAAGTTTATATATATACACAACACATTTTAATTCTTTTTTTTTTTTTACCTGTTTACCTCCCCTACTTCTCTTCTCCCTCCATCTCTTGGTTCCCTTTCCTTTTGCAAAAGGTCTATCTCTCTATTTCCTATTATCTAATTTTCATTTTACAGTTTATATTTTGGGTTTCTCATGTAAGAGAAACTATGCAATATTTAAACTTGTGTGTCTCATTTATTTCACTTAACATTATGATCTCAAGGCACATCCATTTTCCTATGAATGCCTCAAGTTTATCCTTCTTTATGGCAGAGTAGTGCCCTTCACGCCCTGGTGTGCACTTGCTAGAGCCATGTTCCTAGACAACTGATATACTCAGGCATATCCATAACTGTAGAGTAGATGGGATCTTTAAATTCATCTTGCAGATGAGAAAATCTGGGGCTTGACAAGAGAAAGACAGCCCTATAATCAGAGGGCAAAGTTAAAGATCCAAGTAACTAGCTAACCACCAGGGCTTTTCCTGATAGGATATGAGGTCCACCCTCTCCTTTTACCTTTGTTACTCAGGTGGCATTCTGCAACACTGGAGGCCAGGCCATCACACAGAGTCAATCAATAACCAAGGGCACCTGTGACGCAGCACGGCAGGTGGAGCCTCTGTTGCTATGTGACCCTCTGCCTATGTGACCCTCTAGTCCCAGACTTCACAAGAGAAGTGGTGAGTTCAGTACAGTTTTCGGTTTTCACTTCTAGACACAGAACTTCAGCCATGAAGGTAATGAGCATCTTTCTTCTTAGTGTCTTGGCCTTGCTCAGTTTATCTGGTAAGTATTTTTCAAATTTGAGCAAAACTTTTTGATCTGTTGGTTTGCTAAACACACTATCGTCTGGAAATTTATCATAGTCTAGTATTAGCTGAGACTAGCTAGTCTTAGTTTGTCTTTTGCTCCCAATGAGATGAAATAAAATCAATAGATGAAAATTATAGAATGCAGAATTTTTGACATAAATTGACAGAAATGATTCTAATAAGAAGGTTCTGCAGGTAGAAAGGTTTTATATCAGGATGACCCTTTGTCACGGATATGGTAGAGAAAAGAAAGTAGGAGTAGATCAATCTTAAATCCCATTCTAGTGCTCCCTTCTACAGTACATATGCTAAAATTAAACACCATTCTAATACTGCAGATGCCTCCAGCCTATTTATGAATTTTAAGTTCTCACAGATTTGTGTAACACAGACAGTGGAGGCATAGCAACAACCAGTTATATTCAGTATAAAAGGAATAGTTTGACTGATTAAAATGTTTTTATTTTTGATCTCCAAAATGCTTCAAGGGATATATACCTTCTACGTGAATACATGATGTGCCTAAGTTCCCAGACTGCATCTGGGAAATGTTAGGAGACAAGGGATTCAGATCAGTTTTCTTTTTATCACCAGAAATGGTTAACATTTTCAACCTGATCTTCAATGCAGTAAAAGTGGTTTTTGTTTGTTTGGTTGGTTGGTTTTTTTGAGGGGGAGGGGGTAGTAGAAGTTATTGAAAGCCTAATCAGCACTTTGCTGAGAAGAATATCATTTGTTGTACTTGCTAAATATTTATGGAAGCAGAGGGCCCTTTTCCACCCCTCATGAATATTAATTAACACAAATAGATGCTTGTAGTGAGAACCTGCTCATCAATCTCTGCAGTCATTTAGTTTCTGAAACCTAGTGGGACCCACAACAACATCAGGTTCTGCCTATTGCAGGAAATCTTCGTGCCCTCAGAGACTGCTGGTATCAAAATTAAATCACACCAATATTTCCTCCTTTGGGTGCTATCAGATCAATTTCCTTTCCCTTCAGTGAACTCATGCAGTTACCCCCCACCCCAAAATGACAGCAAGGCCAGCTGTGTCTATTTTGATTATTTGTATATTTAAGAACTGCGACTGAAACTTCAGTTACTCAGTGTCTTACAACTGTGGGAAAAAGTTCTTTGAAAACTGATGGTGAGTTGGCAAAAACCTCCCTTACAAACATTACTCACAAAAGGGGGACTTGCGTGCAATTGCATCAGAAAACCTACTTGCTGCTAGTGATAACTGTTTCACAGCCAATTGCATAAACACTCCATCCCTTCTTCTTTAAATTGAGATCAAAATACTTTTACTCTGCTAATGGTAAGAGCAAAGATCTAGGGACTGGTTGCAGGAGTGTTAGTAAGCCTTCAGAAGACTCTAACTCAGTGACTGACATGTTACATGCAGTAAGTAATAATTTAAATTTTCAGTGAAATTAATCAATTTCTCTGATATATCAAATTAAGATACTTTGATTATAATCAAACTTTTACTTAATTCTTAAAAAGATTTTAGTAGGTAGGGAGTGGACAAAAATCACTCAAATGCCCTTTAAAAGTGGACAGAAATAAGAAGAGGTAGGCAGGAGGAGGGACCAGCAAAGAAGTCACACTCTTCTATGGAAGCAGAAAGATTCTGAGTAAGGGTAGCTCTGTCCCCTCCCACTTAGGATCCAATTTAACATGTGGTTTATGTTTTCTAGGCAATACTATGGCTTCTCTTGGAAGAAAGGTAAACAGAATTGTATTATTTCTTATTTCTCAGGCCAAAACTGTTTGATCTGACAAAAGCACAGTTCAGCAGTCACCTTTCAGTTTAGTCCGAAAGGTGAATAGTATGAAACCTAGGGATGTTTAAGCTGCTAAATGCAGATAGCAATAGCAGTTTCCCTGCCCTCATAGTTCTGTGTTGAAGGGCAAACCTGATGTATGGGCGAGTTATGCGGAATTGTCTAAAGCTTGAGAGGAAAGAAAGTTAGTTGTGAGGATTTCAGTTGTGAGAGTGTTTGTGAATTTCTATACACTAGAAGGTGGCTGGTAGAAAGAGTACTGTGGGTGAAAGTTTTCTCAAATCCACTTCCTCCTTATACCCAATCTCGTCAGGCTGCCATAAAGCCCTGAATCACCAATATGTGGTTTTTACAATGGTCAGAAAATAGTAAGCTAAATTCAACCTCTACAAAAATACTCTAAATACAACTTTTTGAAAGTTAATTTTAGTACATTTAGAGATCAGAAGAAGTGTCTCTCTTCTCATTGCTTTTCTTTTAAAAGGAATGGAGCTTACAAACCAAAAGTTCATAAAAAATAGTTTTTTTACATTTGTGAAAAGTGTGATGAAGATCTAGTACCATTAGAAACTTAATGTAGCTTGAGAGATGCAGGAAGCTGATCCCAAGTGAGTA
>RJWM01033364.1:8039-20773 GCA_004363535.1 Dasyprocta punctata
AAAAAAAAAAAAAAAAAAAAAAAAAAAGATTGTAAACTTGTGTCATATTGTTCACTTCTCCCTGAACATAATGCCTAGTACTTTATAGGCAAGCAATAGTGTTTCATGAATAGAATTACATACTCACTAATAAATGTCGTCTTTGTTTGTATTTGAAAGTGAGGAAGAAAGGGAAGATTTTGATACTAGCACTGAGAGCAAAGAAATAGAGCAAAAGGAACTTGATCAAGATACGGTCACTGAAGATGAAGATGACCTAGGATCACATAAGAGAAGCAGAAGGGGTAATAATGAAATTTCTTAAGGGCATGTTTGTGTTTATTTTTAATTGATAAGGCACTTTATTAATTTAACTTCTGAAATATATATTTGATTAATTTCACTTGTGGTTCCAGGATGTGCATTTTAAAATATTACTTCATAGATTCATGGTGAGTTATGAAAATGGTGACATCTTGTTAAAAAAAGGCGTCATGCAGTGGTCAGTTACTTGTCCCAGTATGCCTGTCTGCCTGCCCTCTGCGCCCCACCCTCTTCCCTACTTGGCTGCTATTTTTAAGTTTGCCCTTCCCCAAGTTTGAATTTTTATTAAGATCTAAAGCTGTTTCAATTTTATACTGATTAAATCAGTCTTGTAGTATTTTATTTAAAAAAATAAAGGTGTCATGAAGTCATTAGTATATTTATGATTAAGTCTTCATTCACATGTCATTCTGGTGGGAAGAGATAATATTTCTATTTCTTTAATAGGTCAGTTTCTCTTAACTTTAGTTTCTCAATCTTTACTTGGCAAGTTTTGCAGAGGGTTTTGTTTTGTTTTAATTGAGGTACTGAGGATTGAACACAGAGCCTTTATACTGAGCTACATCCTGTTTGTTTGTTTGATCTTGTTAAGTTACCCAAGCTGGTCTCAAATTTGCAGTTCTCCTGCATTGGCCTCCCAGAGTTAAAAGCATAAACCACACCCAGCCAAGTTTTTGCATAAAGCCAAACCAAAAATGTAATTCTATAATTCATTCATTCATTCAACGTTACTGAATGCCTCCTGTGTGTTAAAAGATTCATAGTAGTAATACATTGCTTAGACTAGAACTCTCTGCCACCTTAAAATAATTTCATAAATTGCTGGACCAAAGAGAATGTACAGTTTTGTTTTGTTTTGTCTTGTTTTGTTTGTACTGGGGATCAAACTCACAACCTTGCACTTGCCAGGCAGGTGCTTGTAATGCTGAGCTATATACCCAGCGAGAATACAGTTTTTTAAAGCTGTTGATACAAATTACTTTTGAGGATCCTTAACCATCCCCACTTCATAACAAAGGGAGTCCTTAAGTTAATTCTGTATGTATAATTTGGATGGGATCTTCTATGAGTAGAAAACTGCACATATCCTGGAGGCCATATTCTCTGATTACAATGATGAAAGTCAGTTTCAAAATCTGAAACAGACTATTTGATTAGTTTTAAAACCTAATTCTAAGTAATGAGTCAAAGGAAAAACGTTAATAGAAACTAGAAAAGATTTTAAACTAGCCTATACTGCATACTAATACTTTGGATCCTGTCCCTTTGCTTAGAGAAAAGTTCATAGCTTGTAGTACATATTAGAAGAAAAACACACTGGGCTAGATATTCATTTAAGAAGATAGAGAGGAAAAATTAGAATAACCTCCCTGACTAGAAGGAATGGATAAAAGTAGGAATTGGTAGAAAATAAAAATGGAAAACAACAAAACCAGAAGTTATTCCTTAGAAAAATATACAAACTATACAAATACTTGGTCAAATTGATTTTTTAAAATAAGGGAGGCTTAGCCGGGCGTGGTGGCGCACGCCTTTAATCCCAGCACTCGGGAGGCTGAGGTAGGAGGAGCGTTGTGAGTTCGAGGCCGGCTTGGGCTACAACGCGAGCGCAAGGCCGGCCTGAGCTACACAGTGCGACCCTGCCTCAAAAAACCAGGGTCGGGAGTTTGGTTCAGCGGCTTACGCATCTGTCAGGCAGGCGCGAGGTTGTGAGCTCGATCCCCGGTACCACAAAAAATAAATAAATAAATAAATAAATAAAATAAAATAAAATAAGGGAGGCTTGCAGTAAATGAAATTAGAACTAAAGAGTAGACCAGCATAGCTGCAGATAGATTAGAAATTTAACAATGAGGTGGGCAGACTGTATAGCGCACAGTGATAGAGACCTTGCCTAACATGCTGAAGGCCCTGATTCAATCCCAAAACACCACCAAATAAAGAAAAAACAAAGGCAACGTATAACTCACCAGTTTTCTGGCAATGAACTTGAAAATACAGGCCAAAATGAACAAGATCCTAGAAAAGAACAATTTATCAAAATGGATTAGCAAAAAAATTTTAAGTTGTGAATGGTCTAAAATGATTAAAGATTAGAATTTTTGAGTCAGTACTAAAAATCCTCCTCAAAGAAAACATCAGTCCTAGATAGTGTAATAGGTGAATTCCGCTAAGGGTTTTTTTTTGTTTTGTTTTCTTTCTTTTTGGGGACAGGGTCTCACTATGTAGCCCAGGCTGACTTTGAACTCATCTGCTAAGTTTTAAAGAAAAAAATATTTCCAGTTTACACAAATTCAAGAAAAAGAGGAAACACTATTAACCAATTTGACAGTGACTGAAACAAAGAAGTTTCCATTGCCCTGTGTATCATAAAAGTCTAGGGATATATAATATGATCAGGATCCAAGGTCTTTTCATCTTGTTGGTACTGCCGTACTGTGGGTTTTGCTTCTATCCTCATTTTCCAAAATTACTTATCACCATGTTCCCATTCTAGCTAGTTAGAAGAGGGGAGAAAGAAACAGAAGCACAACCAGAGGCTTCATGTGTTTCTGCTTCCATCTTTTGGGGCAGAAGTTCCTCATGTAGTTGCGCCCGCTGTGGCAAGTGTTAACCCTCTTTCGGGTTGTATGGTGCCCAGCTAAACATTAGTGACTCTGTTACCTTAAGGCCACTAATATTCTAAAGTGATTAGAAAATGACATCTCATGGGCCAAATGTCACCTACTCCTTTTTTTTTTTTTTTTTTTTGGAGACAGGGTCTTGTTGCCCTTGAACTCACTATGTAGCCTAGGCTCACTTGAACTCCAGCAGTCTCCTGCCTCAGCCTCCTGAGTGCTGGGATTATAGGTGTGTGACACCACACCTGGCCCCATTTTTGTGTAACATACAAGCTAAAAATTTATAAGGCCAAGTTTAGTGAATTTTATAGTTATGTGGGAAGTTACGGCTTCAATATATGAATTTGGGGGAGAGGGAGCACAGTTATGTCTATAACACATAATTTGGGGTAGCTGTGTATTTTTTTTCTCTAATGAAAATTTAAAATATGATAAATGTTCAACTACAGGCAAAAGAGGACAAAATGGATTTAAAGAATTGACAAGGCAAATAGAGATCAATTGTGTAATGCAAGAACCTCTTACTGCTGATGAGGAAGAAGCTTTCAAACAGGAACAGCAACGAAAAGAAAAAGAACTCTTAGAAAAAATCCAAAGTGCCATAGCATGTACCAATATCTTTCCCTTGGGCCGTGACCGCATGTATAGGCGCTACTGGATTTTCCCTTCTATTCCTGGTTTGTTTATTGAAGAGGATTATTCTGGTCTCACTGAAGACATGCTGTTGCCTAGACATTCATCATTTCAGAATAATGTACAGTCTCAAGATCCTCAGGTATCTAATAAAACTGGAGAGTCTTTGACGTCTGAATCTACCTCGAACCAGGACCAAGGTCCCTGTGACAGTTCTGCACAGCTGCCAAAGCCGGTGCATAAGCCAAATCGGTGGTGCTTTTACAGTTCTTGTGAACAGCTAGACCAGCTTATAGAAGCTCTTAATTCTAGAGGACATAGAGAAAGTGCCTTAAAAGAAACTTTGTTGCAAGAGAAAAGCAGAATATGTGCACAGCTAGCCCGTTTTTCTCAAGAAAAATTTCATTTTGCAGGTAAATTTTCTTTTTTTTTTTCCAGGTAAATTTTCAGTGAAAACGGTGTTCTTATTTTTTTTCTTCCTATATACTGTGATTATTCATGATTAAACATTTTTCATGCTATTGAAAATATATTTCAAACACTTTCTTTCATTTTGACCATGCCATCAGTTTGTAAGGCAGTTTGAACCTGTAATTCCTCCTAGAAACAAAGTTCTTGAGCCAGGTGCAAGAGTGCACACCTGTAGCCCCTGCTAGTCAAGAGGCTGAAACAGGAGGATCTCTTGAGCACAGGAGATAGAAGCTAACCTGGGCAACATGATGAGGAAAGAAAAGAAAAGAAAAAAGAAAAACAAGGTTCTCTAAATTCCATTGAGTTTTATTTGAATTATGCAGAACCATGTTTGGTGTGGTTAGATAGATGGTCTTCCTGAGCTCCTCAGTTCTTGATTAGTAGATGAAATGCCCACTGCTCTAAGGCTGCTATCAGTTTTGGAGAAGTCATAATGAGTAAAGTGATAGGGAGAGTCCACAGGTAGAGTTCCTTAAGGGTCTCTTTGAAGATTAGCCTTCAGGGCAGATCAGGCAGAAGCATTTCCTGCTTGATGACTGGCCCATGAATTACAGAGAAAGCAGAAAGGCATTGTGAGGTTTAAGGTTTCATATTAGTAAATGGGATTTTCTGGGTAGAGAACTGCTTAAATTTAGGGGCATGTTACCATGACTACATTAGATTGTCTCAGAATTAAAATGTATAGATCACTTTTTTTTTCCAGTCCTAGAGATTACATTTCCCAGCCCAGCCCTTTCCCGTTGTTTTGTTTTGTTGACACAGGGTCTTACTGCGTAGTTTAGGCTGGGCTTGAATTTACTGTGTAGCCCAGGCTGGCTTTGAACTAGGGATGATCCTCCTGTCTCCGCCTCCTGAGTGCTGGGATTATAGTCATGCACCACCATGCCTGGCTCCTGTTTCTTATTTTGAAACAGTCCTTGCTAAATTTCCTAATTGCCCAATCTAAGTTTGAATTTGTGATCCTTCCACCTCACCCTCCCAGAGTGCTGGGATTATAGGCACATGCTGCCGCACCCAGCTAGATAGATCACAATACTTTACATACTTTAACATAATCTGTACCCCATAATGTCACTCACCCATTTAAAATACACAGTTCAGTGGTTCTTAATATATTCACAAATATGTGCAGCTACCACCACAGTCAGCTTTATAACCTTTATATACCTCAAAATGTAACTTGCACCCATTAGCTACCACTCCCTTATATTTCTATAGGCAAACACAGATCTTTGACTATGTAAAATGTCCTGTCCTTGACATTTGCTATGTATGGGATCATATAGTACTGTATGTGGTCTTTTGTGATTGACATTTTTGCTTAGTGTAATATTTTCAAGGTTTGACAAGGGTGTAGCATGTATCAGAACCTGTCTTTTTATGACTAAATAATATTCCATAGTATGTATTCATTCATTAGTTGAGAGATGTTTGATTTGTTTCTATCTTTTCGCTATTTTGATAAATGCTGCTACACTAGTCACATACAAGTTTTTATGTTGCCATAACTTTTCTTTTAAGTTTATATCTAGGAGTGTAATTACTGGGTCATATGACACGGTTTAGTCATTTGAAAAACGGCTAGATTGTTTCCCACAGTGGCTGCAATATTTTATTTTCTTATCCACGGTATATGAGGGTTCCAATTCCTCCATTTCTTTCCGAACACTTAAAATTACCTGACTTTTTGATTATAGCTGTCCTAAGGGTGTGGAGTGGTTGGGCCCTCACTGTGGTTTGACCTGTCTTTCTGTAATGGCTAACGATGGTGAACATCTTTTCATGTGCTTATTGGCTATTTATATGTCTTCCTTCAATGTCTATTCAGATCCTTCACCTGCTTCTTAATTTGGCTTAGTTGTCTTTCTATGGAATTACAATAGTTCTTTATATATTCTGCATACAGAGCCCTTATCTAACATATGATTTGCAAATAATTATTATTTTTGGCACCTGAATTTACAAAATGCTTTTATATCCATTATCTCAAAATCATAACAACATGGAATGATTGTATTTTTATTAATAAAATTATAATAAAGGTATTCAACTGCAATTTCAGATAAACCTCAAAGCGATAGCAAACCTATATGTACTCGGGGAAGAAACTCCAGTGCATATGACCCATCTCAGATGTCAGCAGAAAGACAGCTTGAACTGAGACTGAGAGATTTCCTTTTGGATATTGAAGACAGAATCTATCAAGGAACATTAGGAGCAATCAAGGTTTGCACTTGCTTGTATTTTTAGTTTAGAAAACTTGTGTGACCCAGAATTTAGATAATATTTAGTTGCTTGTATGTGCAGGATGTGTGTTTCGAATGAATATCAAGGAAGAACATATTTTTTATGAAAACTGTTTATCTCCCTGCATTAAAAGCTTACATATGGACTTGTATCTTTCTTAAATATACTATTTGACTATCTCTTTCTTAAACGGAACTTAATGAATATAATTTATCTTAGTATTTTTAGAGATCTGTTTTGCAGTATTTTCGTCAGATGCTGAAATATGATCTTTTCTTCTTCCTTGACTTGTTCCTGCCTTTTTTGCTGAGTAAGGTTTGTTTGTTAGTGTCTCTTAGCAATTCTTAGTTGACATACAAGTTTTTTTTTGTGCCCTGCTATCTTCTTGTCACTTTTTTGCTACTACCAAGACACCAATCTTAAAATCATTTATGATTATTTTAGACAGTGAGGTATTAAAGCTTTTATCAATGCTGTAAATTCTAATGTGGCTGCTTAGTAACCTTATTTTTAGATCCTGTTTTTTTTTTTCATATCTGTTTCAGAGTATCCATGAATTAATTTTGTATGTACATTAAACTTCATACCTCTTAGGAGCAACATATTGCATTCTTCAGGGTTAGTAAGTTTGGGTTTTATTACAGGTTACAGACCGCCACACATGGAGATCAGCCTTAGAAAGTGGGCGGTATGAGCTGTTAAGTGAGGAAAACAAGGAAAATGGAATAATTAAAACTGTGAATGAAGATATAGAAGAGATGGAAATTGATGAACAAGCAAGGGTCATTGTGAAAGACAGGTACAAAGTAGATTTTTCTAAAGTAATCATTAACTTTTTTGTCACTTAGGGTTTTTTATAAATGTGGTAGGGGGTTTTCTGTTTTTTAAAAACTTAACATTTCTAAACACTGATCATTTTCTAACCCTTGGGATCTTTGTCACTCCACTTTGTACTAATGCTGCCAAAAGACACCTCACTAGAGTATTTTTTCCCAAATTTGTTTTGGGTAATATGGACCCTTAAGGAGTTATCTAGAAGGGAATGATGGAAAGAGATGAGCCAAGCTAACAATTGCAGAGCAAGGCCGGGGCTCTATTAGCAGATAAACTCCCTGCACAGGTGTAGTTCACGGGACAGTTTCTTGTGGTGAACAAATGGTGGATGACAGTAAAGGAAGTACTAGAGAAAGCCTCCTGACTATAAGGCTGAGCCCTGAAGGTGGGGAAGACATGACACTGGAAGGACAGGCCAGTGAATGAACAAAGGCTTTCAGTGAATGAATTTGTACTTTTATTTATTTATTTTTGGTACTGGTGATCAAACTCACAACTTGTGCCTGCCAGGCAGGCGCTTATGCCATTGAGCTAAATCCCTGGCCCTATTTTTTGAGACAGGGCCCCACTGTATAGTTCAGGCTGGCTTTGAACTCACTTTGTAGCCCAGGCTGGTCTCAAACTCGAAACAATCCTCCTGCCTCAGCCTCCTAAGTGCTGGGATTACAGGTGTGGGCCACCACACACAGCTGAGTTTGTACTTTTAAATGATCATTTTAGATGTAGAACTTCCTTGCAGAAGAAGCAAGACTGGAGGCTAATGAATGGGCACAGTTAAGCTGCCTACAATACATAGGCTGTGTGTGTGTGTGTGTGTGTGTGTGTGTGGCACCGGGATCGAGCTCACAACCTCACGCCTGCCAGGCAGGCACTTAAGCCACTGAGCCAAACTGTTGGCCCTAGTTTTTTGAGACAGGGTCACACTATGTAGCTCAGGCCAGCCTTGCACGTGTTGTAGCCCAAGCTGGCCTCGAACTCACAACGGTCCTCCTACCTCAGCCTCACGAGTGCTGGGATTAAAGGTGTGCGCCACCACGCCCGGCTGATACATAGGCTTTAAGGTCTGTCATCATCATCTAAAACCTTTCTTCTACATAAGTGGCTACCTTCCCTACTAGCATATAATAGCCCCTTGAGATTAAGGAGAAAGTCTTTTATACAGGTGTAAATAAGCACTGGAAAAAATGAATAGATTCAAGTTTCACCATAATGTTTTTAAGTGCCATCAACCCTTCATTGTTTTAATGTAGACTTTTGGGGATAAAAACAGAAACTCCAAGTGCTGTGTCAACTAATGCAAGTACACCACAATCAGTGAGCAATGTGGTTCATTACCTGGCAACGGCACTCTTTCAGATAGAACAGGGCATCGAGCGGCGTTTTCTCAAAGCTCCACTTGGTAAGTATCTGCAATTGATTTTGAAATTGACCTTTAATAGAACTTTATTAACTGACACGGAATTGTGACTAATATGAAAACCTTAGATTGTTTTTACTTTAAAGGATGAATTCTTTCAGGTGTGATTTATTTTTTAAATAATGCCTAAATATTGTTTTTCTAACTCACTGGTTTTACTGAATGTTCTTTAACTGTTTTAGTCTCATCTTTTGTGAAGCGTTTCATCAAAAGAAAGATGACCAAGCCAAGCATAGTGGTGTATGCGTGTAAGGTTCAGGCTGAAGGATTCAAGTTCACTTGCAGCTTGGGCAATTTAGTGATAGAGGACCCTGCCTTAAAAATAAAAAAAATGTAAGGGATAATAGCTTAGTGTGAAGGACCTAGGTTCAATCTCCAGTACTGAAAGGTGACTTGGGGAGAAGATGACTAACCTCTGTGGCCAGACCTTGAAACTAAAAATTATGCATAAATATTTTTTTCCTAGTTACTTAAATCTCTACCATTTGGGATATGGTTTAAAAATATAGTTTAGGCTGGGTGTGATAGCACACGCCTATAATCCCAGCACTTGGGAGGCTGAGGCAGGAGGATCGTTGCAAGTTCGAGACCAACCTGGGCTACAAAGTGAGCTTAAGGCCAGCCTGAACTGCATAGTGAGACCCTGTCTCAAAAAAGATTAAAAGAAAAAAAATAATATATATACACACACACACACACACACTTATAAATACACACACACATAGATATATATGATTTAGGCCAGGTGTAATAGTACATGCCTGTAATCCCAGCCCTTGGAGGCTGAAGCAGAATTGCCTGAGCTCAAAACCTGCCTAGTCTACATTAGTTCAAGGTCAGCCTGAACTACATGGCAATATCCTGTCTCAAATAACCAAAAAAAAATAATAATAAAAATATAGTTTAGTAACAGCACAGTGTTAAGAAGTAGTAAATCAGAATACCAAGTGTCAAGCAGCAACACAGATAAGAAAACACTCCGTAACTTATAATTAGTTTTGTTCTTTGTTTTATTTTGTTTTTGTTTTTGAGATAGGGTCTCACTATGTAGTCTAGGCTGGTCTTGAACTCATTTTGTAGCCCAGGCTGGCCTCAAACTCAAGGCAGGCCTCCTGCCTTAGCATTCCAAGTGCTGGAATTGCAGGCATGCAGCACCATGCCCAGTGATAATTAATAATTAGAATGATAAGAATAATATGTTAAATTTTTTAGCAATTTAGGGACCAATCTGGAAACTTAACATTATGTTTGTGGGAAAATATGAATCTCAAGCTCCAAAACAGTTTTGATATCATGACTGCTTCTGTGTCCATGTCTGGGTTTGTTTGGGGTTGGGGGAAATGTTTGTGTTTTGAGATTATTTGTGTTTTAAGAATTTTTTGTCTTTACGTAGCTCAGGCTGGTTTTGAACTCACCACATAGCCCAGGCTGGCCTCAAGCTCACAGTTGTCCTCCTACAATGTTTTTTGGTTTTATTTTAGATGTTGAATTTATGTCAAGATAGTTTGTATCTCAGTAATGGGGTAGTGATGTAGTTCAATGACAAATTACTTGCCTAGCATGTATGGGGTCCTAGGTTCAACCCACACCAGTACTGCCCCCTTCCAAAAAAAAACCACTTGTTTGACCAAAACCCATAGTGTTTTGCTATCTCTGAGTTTAAAAATACTCACAGTGACCTCCAAAGTTACAAATATTTTTCCTAACTTGTACTTTCTTCTACTCTTCCACATTGACTTCTACAACTTTATTTCTTGCCATTACCAAGGATAAATCAGGATTTCTTCATGAAATTTCAACTAGCAGTTTCCTTGGAGGTTCCACTGAGGCCAGAGGTTTTTGTGAAGCATTATACAGAAATCAAGATAAAACACAAAATAAAAGAGTAGCAACAAATCAAATACATTTAAATGAATTATACTCTCCAGACTGGATTAGAAATAAAATATTCAGCTGCCATCTACAAAAGGCACATCTAGGGGCTAGAGTATATAGTTCAGTGGTAGAGTGCTTACTTAGCATGTATGCAGTCCTGCGTTCAATCCCTAGTAGTACCAAAAAAAAAAAAAAAAAAAAAAAGACACACCTGCAACAAAAGACTATAGAAAGATAAAAGTGGAAAAATACTGACTTACATTCTAAGTATCTTCACACTTAATCCCCACTTCACACTAAGCATGATGGGTGCATAGCTGTAATCCCAGCACCTGGGATGCTGAGGCAGGAGGATCACCATGAGTTTAAGGCCATCCTGGAGCACATAGTGAGTTCAAGATCAGCCTGAATTACAGAGTGTGAGACCTTATCTCAAAAACCAAAAAATTCTACTTCACTATCTTTCTCTTTAACTTTGAAGATCCATTTGATCCATCCATTGAATTTTTCCTTCTCCCATTGAATTATTAACTACTTTTAGAAATTCCCATTGTTTTGTTTTTGTTTTCCTGGGTTTTTTCTTTTTTCCTGCTTTTTTATTTTGAGACAGGATCTTGCTGTGTAGTTCAGGTTGACCTCAAACCTTCTAACCTGCAATCCTCCTGCCTCAGCCTCTTACATGCTGGGATTACAGGTATATGCTAGCATGCCTGGCTTTTTTGTTTTTTTAACCTATGCTGAAGATCAAACCCAGGGCTTCATGTATGTTAGGCAAGCACTCTACCACTGAGCTACACTGCTAGCCCCTGATTTATTTTTTAAATTTATGTTACTCATGTTTTTAAACTCTTCTTAAAACATTAAACATAGTTATTTCTTTTTCTATATCTATTTCTAATATCTGAAGTCTTTATGAGCCTGATTCTGCTAGCTCTCACAGTTCCTTGTTGTACATTCATGGTAGGGGGCTGGGATTGAGTGCAGGATCTCATATGTGCTAGGCAAGCCTCTTTGTGGGTTTAGTTAAGTTTTGTTCCTCAGAATTTGATTTGTGGAAATGTTTTCAGAGCAAGTTTACAAAGATCTGTGTTGGTTTCTGACATTCACATGAGCACTTTAGCTGCAGCTTGGACCATTTTAAAATCTTAGCGTTTGTTTCTTTCAGGTTTTTAAACCTGTTCAAGCCTTTGCTTGTAGTTTCAGATTCTCAGGCCAGGTTTAAATTCTCCTTTCTACTCAACAGGAAGCCGAGATGAGTACAGTTCCTTTCCTTGTGTGTGTGGCACCCTTTTCCACCCCAACTCCTGAAGGGATTACCTTTTAGCATCTTCACTTTTTAAAGAGTGACTCACTACCTTGGATGAATGGCTTCATGTCTCATCCAGGTCACCTCATAGACCAATGAGAGCTCAAGGCCTACTAGCATTTGGCAGGTGTATTTTGCGTTATAGTTGTAACTCATTGTGAATACTTTCACCTTCCAACTATACTAAAAAATTCTGAAGATAGGGGCCATAAAAAACCTTGTTTCATAGCTCCTAAAGTGCTACACATAGGGAGAACAGTATAGTGCAGGAATAACAATAGCAATAATTGTATTTACTAGCCAGGCTTGATGGCAACTTCTGTAATCCCAGCACTTTGGAAGGGTAAGGCAGAAGAATTAAAGTTCAAGCCCAGCCTGGGCAACTTAACAAGTACCATCACCAAAAAATAAAGTATTTATTGTATGACAGGCACTTTACATACATCATGTGTGTTATCTCATTTAATGTATCCAACCATGTTCAGAGGTAGAGATTACTATTGAGGAACCTTATACACAGGAGGAGTAACTTCCAAAGCTCATATAAGAGAACCAGTACTCAATTCAGATCAAAGTAGACAGACTTCAGAGCCTGCATTCTCTTAATAATTAGGCTGCTGTCCAAGAAGCTTTATTTGAGAATAGTAGAATGGAATAGGGTATTGCTGAGCTAGACTACACATGGAGTCTTACATCCCTTGCAGAATTTTGACATGATGTGATTAGCTTTTCATAATTAGGAACAATGTTTTAGGAGCTGGTGGACGTGTCTGTAATTCTAGCACTCAGGAGTCTGAGGTAAGACAGAGTTAGAGACCAGCCTGGGCAACATAGTGAGATCCTGTCTCAAACCCCCCCAAAAAAAATTGTTTAAGGAAAATTAAGGTGGAATCAGTATTAAGTAGATGGAAATCACATGCCAGTATAAAATGATGGCCTGGTTATAGATTGATAGTATACAGCATATAGTCAGATCACTTAATTTTTTCTAAAGCAATGGTGATTTTTTTTTTTTTTTTTTTTTTTT
>RJWM01033365.1:0-20644 GCA_004363535.1 Dasyprocta punctata
CGGAGTGCCTTGGGCCATAACTTACTTCTGTCCGGGGAAGAACGGGGAGCTGGTGGGGTGCCAGGAAGGTCTTTTACACTCGGGGCTGAGACCCAGAGAAGGAAGTGACTTAACTCCTCTAGGGTCCCCCTTGCACCCCAAACCCCTGCATGGCCGGCGATAGATTTACACTTTAACCTCACAGCGCCCTAGAGTGGATCCTGGTCTGTTAGTTAAATCTTTTCTTCCCCCCTTGGTGTTATAGGCACTCACTATGTAGTGCAGGCTGGCCTCGAACCGTGTGATCATCCTGTCTTAGCCTCCGGAGCGCTGGAATTACAGGTGTGCACGACCATGCCCAGCCCGTTATTCGGATTTTATCTTCAAGGAAATGAATGGTAACACCCCCCGCAAAAGGGCAAATCCCAGCACTCTGGGAGGCTGAGGCAGGAAGGTCACAACTTCGAGCCCAACGTGGAAATTCAGGAGACCCGCCAGCCCTCGGCCACCGTAGGGGTGCCCTCGGCCACCGTAGGGGTACCCTCCGCACTGCACTTCCTCCCCGATGTGCCTCTCCGCTCCCTGGCGGAGGGCGCCAGGCTGAATAGGAAACGCTTCTGGCCCGTCTCTAGCTTGGAGGCGTCAGGCCGCAGGGTGCAGAGTCCGTTCTGCCGCGTCTACGTGGCCCGCGCGCTCCGGAACTCAGCTCGCACTGCGATTTCATTTTCCTGCCACGCACCGAATGCCAAAGGGAAAATAAAGTTTTGCGTGGCCTCATACGCAGAAACCCAGCGAGGTGCAGTCAAGTAGCCCACCCTGCCCAGGACCGGCAGCATAGTACGCGTGCGCGGGCCGGAACTCAGCCGCGGTCAGCGGGGGCCTAGGAGCGAGGTGCGCCTGCGCGGGTCCCGGCTGGCGGGGGAGCGGGGTGGCAAGGTGCCTCTGCGCGTGCGCAGGCTCGCCGTGGGGCCGAGCGGGTAGGGGAGCGGAGCGAGAGGGGCTGGGCAGGGCCAGGGCGGGAGGGCGCGGCGCGAGGCCCCGGGGCGCAGGAGGGAGGGCGGGCAGGCACGCGCAGGGCGGGCGGCAGTCCCGGCCCTGACGTTTACCAGCCCGCGCCCCGCCCGGCCCTGCGTCCGGCTCGGGCCAGCCCTGCCGAGCCCCCGCCCCGCCCCCGCCTCCCGGCCGGAACCGATCGCGGCTGGTTTGAGCTGGAGCGTCTCCATGGCGACGCGCGGAGCGTATAAGTAGCGGCGCGGCGCCGCCGGCTTTGTCAGTCACCGCATTCGCCGCCGCCGGCCGCCCTCAGCCAGCAGCTCGGCGCCACCTCGGGCCGGCGTCTCTGGCGGGCGCAGCGAGGCGGCGGGGGCGGCGGGCGGCGTAGCACCGCGGCCCGGCTCCGGTTCTGGCTCGGCGCAGTTTCGGCCCGGCTCCGGCGCGTCCATGGGGCTGGCCCGCTGCGCCCGGGCGCTCTGAGCGAGGTGAGCGGGCGCGGGCTGGCGGCCACGTGTGCGGGTCGGCGGGTGACACGTGGTCACCGGGCCTCGGCACCCCGGGACCCCTCCTTGGGCTTGGGGTCGCCTCTCGCGGCCACCCCGGCCCCGTCTCCTGGGGCCCCCATCAGCCTCTGGTGTTTTCAGCGCTTATTTCTGTGTGCGCGGAGCAGGTGACACCGATGGGCGAAGCTTTCGGGAGCTGCTAGCGCTCAGCCCGAGAGGAAGTGTGATGAGGGGGACCGACCCGCCGTGGCTAAAGTGTTTATGTAAAGGCTCTTTGAATGACTTAGTGATTTAAGAAAGACGCTTGCCTCTCCTAAGCAGTCGGGCGTAGTGGCGCGTGCCTGTAATCCCAGCGGTGGGGAAACTGAGGCAGGAGCATCACCGCTAGTTCTAGGCTGGCCTGGTCTACATAGCGAGGCCCTGTGTTGAATCCTCCCACCTGTCCCCCGCCCCGCCAACAAAAGGAAAAAGCCTGGCTTGCGAACCAGGGTGCACACAGGAGCTAGCTGTGAGGGTTTACGGAAGACGCTGGTCGTGGGGTTGCGGAGCCCTAAATGATGGTGAAATGAGGCAGGCCGAGGCGCTCAGGAATGTCTAGGGAAGACAAAGAATGTGTTGGCTTCCTCAGTCAGACCTAAAATGGGGCAGAATTCGGTTGACTTGTGAGTTTTTGTTTAAATGCGCTCCGGTCTCTTCCAGCGTACCAACTTGTGCTAATTGCCTTAGACGCCAGACGGTGTGCTTAAGTAAAATTTTTCGTGGGTTATTTAAGGCTCTAAAGAGATCCACAAAAGGAAAATACTAAGGGTAGTGTATTTCGAAGAAATGAAGCCTTGTGAGTTTAAGCTGCCTTTGATTCTGAGGCGTTTAGCAGGACCTTGGCTTTCTTAACTGCCTCAGGCTTTTTATTGGATGACAGGAAAGCTTTCCCTAGGGTGATTTAGGCAGCTCGAGCCCATCGTGCCTGAGGCTTAGGGTGGTGCCAGCGGCATGGGTTTGGATTTTCTGTTGTCAGTGGTCCCTGAGTGTCCCTTGCTACGGGGCATGGTGGCATCTGCAGCACCCCGGGCACGCAGTGGAAAAGGGCCCCACCGGGCAGGAATTGGGACAGGTTAAAATGGGGAACTTTAAGATAACTCGCTTGCCAGTGTCACATTTGGTGAAGGCTGGTGAGGACGGGCTTTTATTGCTGCTGCAGTGTTGTGACTTGTTTTTCTTCTGCTGAGTGAGCCGAAGTCTCCCATATGGCCGTCACTCGCAGCTGAGCCGCTCGCTGCTAGAGGGCTGCCACTGGGGGTTGGAGTCCCAGAATCGCTGATTTGGTAGGAAACTCGGATTACTCTGGTCCGAGAGTACCCGTTTGTGGTTGGGTATCAGGTATCTCAGTGAAGGTTAGGTAGAGAATTAGCTCTGGAAGTTCTTTGGAACTCGGAGTGCTCAGTAAACTGAATGCTCGGGATTGTTTCCACGGTGCTGCTTAAGCAGGAAGGGTCCCTGCTTCTGAAGAGTGGAGACAGCACTGAAACAAGCCGACCAAGCTTTTGTCCCTGGGGAGGCTTAGGCAGGAGGACTGTAAGTTCGAGCCCCACCCAGACAACGCCGTCTCATGACGTAGCCCTGGGTGAAGGTCCCAGCCCGGTCCCCCCAGTATCAGAATACAGTGAACCCAGTATTGGAATACTACTACAGTGGAAACCCCTTGTCCATTCGTGAGCCAGTGCAGGCTCATTGTGAAGGTCACAGTCTGCATTGGGGGCGCGCATGTTTGACCTGCTTGTTTTGAAATGTGCTGTATCCCACAGGGAATTGGGGCCCCTGCCACCAGCCGTCAGTTCTGTCCCTGGCCTCGCTGGGTGTTGGAGTCGCCCTGCTTCCTGCCTGTGGCACCCTGCGGTAGAGGGCAGACTCTCTCAGAAGGCTCCTCTTCTCAGAACATACCCACTGCTGCCCGCAGATCACCCCGAGAGGAGCCGGAAGGGCCCCTCTAATTCCTCCACTTAGCTTTCCACGTGAGTGCCGAGGCCCTGCGGGGCAGCAATGGGGCTGGGCCCTTCTGCTCAGCTGCAGCCTGGAGTGAGCTCCCTCCCTGCCCTCCCAGGCTAGGAGAAACCATGAGCAGCGCCTGCAGCGAGGAGTTTGACTGCTGCTTCCTGGACGAAGGCTTCACAGCCAAGGACATCCTGGACCAGAAGATCAACGAGGTCTCTTCCTCCGTGAGTGACGGTGGCCGGGGACCTGAGGGGATGACAGCCAGGTGCCTGTTGCAGAGCTGCCGTGGTTACCTGGACCCCTCTCATTTCAGGACGACAAGGATGCCTTCTATGTAGCAGACCTTGGGGATGTTCTCAAGAAGCATCTACGCTGGCGGAAAGCGCTCCCCCGAGTCACCCCCTTTTATGCGGTTAAGTGCAACGACAGCAGAGCCATTGTGAAGACCCTCGCTGCCATCGGGACAGGATTTGACTGCGCCAGCAAGGTGCAGAGGGTGGCGGGCTGTGAGGGCGCCGGCGGCGGGTGGGAGCTGGATCTGGGGCAGCGGATGCTACGGAAAAGCAGGTGCTGGCGGCTCCTGCAGCTCACTGTGCAGACAGCATGATCTCTCTCTCTCTCTCTGTCCCCCTCTCTCTCCCTCTCTCTCCCTCTCTCTCCCTCTCTCTCCCCCTCTCTCTCCCTCTCTCTCCCTCCCTCTCCCTCCCTCTCCCTCCCTCTCCCTCCCTCTCCCTCTCTTTGCCTCCTCAGACAGAGATCCAGCTGGTGCAGAGTCTTGGGGTGTCCCCGGAGAGGATCATCTATGCCAACCCCTGCAAGCAGGTGTCACAGATCAAGTATGCGGCCAGCAGCGGGGTCCAGATGATGACCTTTGACAGTGAAGTCGAGTTGCTGAAGGTGGCCCGGGCACATCCAAAGGCCAAGTAAGTCACTGTCCTCTGGTGGAGGGGTTGTCATCAGGCCAGGTAGCATCCTGGTTCCCGGAAAGCGCAGGGCGGGTTAATGAGCGCGCAGGTTGCGGAGCTCAGAGGTGCGGGCCCCACTTAGGTGGGTGGGGCTCTCTGTTCCACCGAGGGCCTGAGGGTTTCTGGCCTGAGGGAGGGACATGCTTGTTTCTCTCAGGTTGGTCTTACGAATCGCCACCGACGACTCCAAAGCTGTCTGTCGTCTCAGTGTGAAATTTGGTGCCACACTCAAAACCAGCAGACTCCTTTTGGAACGGGCAAGAGAGCTAAGCATCGATGTCATTGGTGTCAGGTGAGGTCTTGGTGCCCAGGGTGCAGTGTAGCTGAGACCCAGGTGGTGCTAGGGCCGCAGGCTGTTTGCCAGGTGAGCACCAGAGGTAAGAGAGCTCCCCTCTGCCCGCAGCTTCCACGTGGGGAGCGGCTGCACTGACCCCGAGACTTTTGTGCAGGCAGTGTCAGACGCGCGCTGTGTCTTCGACATGGGGGTGAGTGTGGCCTTGGGTGCGCCGTGGGCAGGGGGATGGGATGGTGGGGGGCTGACTGAGGGTGGCCACAGCTCCGGGGTCACAGCCCCAGGAGGCTCCTGCAGGCATGGTTCCTGTTAGCACTGCCCTGACCCCTGCTCTTGGCTCCAGGCTGAGGTCGGCTTCCACATGCATCTGCTTGATATCGGAGGGGGCTTTCCTGGATCTGAGGATGCAAAGCTCAAGTTTGAAGAGGTAATTTGTAGCAAAGCTGGAGATACAGTAACTATTCTAGCAGGTTCTCTTTTTAAAAATTTTTTCGTTGTAATAGAAGTAGATAAAATACAAAAAGCACTTCTATGAAAACATAAAACAAAATTTTATAACAAAGCAGTTGGAGAACAGTGGATTTTTATTTTATTTATTTATTTATTTATTTATTTATTGGCACTGGGGATTGAACTCACAACCTTGCGCTTGCCAGGCAGGCAGGCGCTTAGGCCACTGAGCTAAATCAATCCCTGGCCCTATTTTTTGAGACAGGGTCTCACTATGCAGTTCAGGCTGGCCTTGAACTCACTTTGTAGCCCAGGCTGGTCTCCACCTCACAAGGGTCCTCCTGCCTCAGCCTCCCGAGTGCTGGGATTAAAGGTGTGCGCCACCACACCCTGCTAGAACAGTGGATATTATGTGTATTGTGACCTTAAAAGGATGACCAAAATGTTAACAGTTTTAGTTCTAGATAGAAAAGTTTCTTTTGTGGAAGACACAAAAGCACAGAACTTTCCTTTCAGTGAACAAAAGAAACTGGGAATATTAGTGAAATGAATTAGCATGTGCTTTTAAAATGTCTTAGAACAGCAGTGCAGATACTGTGGGAGTCCTCGGGCCTCCCCTGCTGCGTGTTTACCTCCTGCTATCCTCTCGTCGGGGGTCCCAGCTCGGTGCTTCGGCAGGGAGTGTGAAAGGGGCCGACCCGCGCGGGGACTCTGGTCTGCGACACCAGGGGACCCTGTGCTGTGGGAACGAGCACTGCATGCCATTCCTTCCTGCCCTGAAGCCCCTTGCCCAGAGGCCTGGCAGGCAATGCCCAGCTAAGAACTGCTGCTCTGGGTTACAGAGGGGGGCCGGCTTTGGCCTGTACTCAGTGTGCTCTCCTGGACTCAGTACCTCCTGCCACAGGAAGGTAAGCCATAGTCTGGTGCTTGGGTTAGTTCTTTTATGGTGGCACGTCTGTCATCCCAGCATTTGAGAGGCTGAGGCAGGAGGATCACTGTGAGCTTGAGGCCAGCATGGGCTACATAGGGCAACTCTGTCTCAAAAAACCCCCAAAATCAGTCAACGCACATTCTTGTTACATGGAGTTAAAAAAAAAAAAACAAAAAAAGAAACGTGGAGTAGGCAGCTGGAAGTGTTTTTATCTTGTCGGAATGTTTTTGTTTGCTAAATCAAACACCCGCACCTTAACAGTGCATTTCTTGTCGTGCAATGTGTGCTGCTTGATGAAATCATAACTTCAGACCCTTTAAAAGGGCAGCGCAGGTGGCAGCAGGGCCCCTGCCCTCGCCCTGGCCTGTCCCCCGTGAGGCGCTGGGCCTCACCCTGCCTCCCTCCCTGAGTGGCCGCTCCGCTTCACTGTAGATCACCAGTGTGATCAACCCCGCGCTGGACAAGTACTTCCCGGCGGACTCGGGCGTGCGTGTCATCGCCGAGCCCGGCAGGTACTACGTGGCGTCGGCCTTCACGTTGGCGGTGAACATCATCGCCAAGAAGCTGGTGCTGAGGGAGCAGGCCGGCTCCGACGGCGAAGGTGAGTGGGGCCTCGGGCGCAGGCCTTGGCCTGGGCCGGCTCTGGGCGGCCGGCTTGGGGCAGTGCTGAGCGGGCTTTGTCTCCCAGATGAGGAGGAGGCGAGCGAGCAAACCTTCATGTACTACGTGAACGACGGGGTCTACGGATCGTTCAACTGCATCCTCTACGACCACGCGCACGTGCGGCCGCTGCTGCAGAAGGTGGGCAGGCGGGCGGGCACTGGGGGCGGGCAGGGGCCGGGGCTCAGTGGCCCCACAGCAGCGCCAACACCAACAGCCATTCATTCCCGAGCAGAGAGCCAAGCCCGACGAGAAGCACTACTCGTCCAGCATCTGGGGGCCCACGTGTGACGGCCTGGACCGCATCGTGGAGCGCTGCGCCCTGCCCGAGCTGCACGTGGGTGACTGGATGCTCTTCGAGAACATGGGCGCTTACACCGTCGCCGCGGCCTCCACCTTCAATGGCTTCCAGAGGCCGACCATCCACTACGTGATGTCGCGGCCGACATGGTGAGCAAGCGAGGTTTAGGGCAGGAAGAGGCACCGGGCACGTGCGGGGGTGCCCGGAACCCCAGTTTCCTGGGAGGCCGAGGCAGGAGGCTCACAAGTTCAGCTGTGCAACTTGGTGAGACCCTGTCTCCAAGAAAAAAATCTCAACATGCCGGGCATAGTGGCGCATGCCTTTAATCCCAGAACTCGGGAAGCTGAGGTAGGCGGAGCGTTGTGAGATCGAGGCCGGCTTGGGCTACAACTCGAGCACGAGGTCGTCCTGAGCTACATAGTGCGACCCTGCCTCAAAAAATCAGGACTGGGAGTTTGGCTCAATGGCCTCAGTGCCTGCCTGGCAGGTGCAAGGTTATGAATTCGATCCCTGGTGCTGCAAAAAAAAAAAAAAAAAAAAAAAAAAAATCCTCAGCAGGCCTGGGTATAGCTCGGTGGTGGAACAGGCAGGTACCTGGCACAGGCAAGGCCCCGCCCGGGTGTGGTCCCCCGCTACAGCAGGGCTGCCCCTGCTCGGGCTGTGCTCGTCTTTTGGGAGGCGGAAACCGTTCTGCTCGGTGAAGTGCAGACAGCCCCGGGTCCTGCGAGGTCCCCTCAGGCGCACAGCGCGGGGCTCCCCTCACTGCTGGGAAGGGGTAGGGTGGTGCTGCCGAAGCGCCCTCCGTGCTTCCTGTGTCTGAACCCCGCTTTGTCCTCTAGGCAGCTTGTGCAGCGGCTCCGGAGCCCCAGCTTCCCTCCTGGGGTGGAGGAGCAGGACGTCGGGGTGCTGTCCATGCCCGTGCCCTGTGCCTGGGAGAGCGAGATGAAGGGGCATGCGGCGGCATGCGCCTCGGCTAGCATCAACGCGTAGCCACCCGGGGCTGCGGGCAGCTTCCGTCCGCGCCGTCCCTGCCAGTTGGGGCCGTGAGAAAGGGGCCCGCACGGCGCAGCCGCAGCCACAGCCACACAGACTAGGAGACGGGTCACACTCATCTGGGTTCCTATGGAAACTATTTGAATATTTGTTTTATATGGATTTTTATTCACTTTCACACGCTGCGGAAGAGGGCCTGCAGCTGCCACGCAAGCATTTGTAGCTTGTGCCACGGCAGCGGGGCCAAAAGCTTAGTGTGACCTGTTTTGAAATAAAGTGTCCTGAATGAACATTAGTGTTGGGAGGTGTCTGCAGCCTGTGCTGTGGGGGGGCTCGCCGAGCTCTGTGGCATCTGCTGGGCCCTCAGGCCAAGCCAGCACCCCTGGGGTGAGGACATGGCGACCAGGGGGGGAGGGAGAGGGGAAGTCACACGGGCATCCTCCATGGCGCGTGGCAGTCCCCTGACTAACAACCTGGGCGTCAGCAGTAACCGAGTTGAAGGTCTGCACCTTCCTGTGTGGCCTTGGATGCCCTCAGTGCTGATCCCTGCGGCAGAAGCCAAGGCGGACGCCCTCTGCACTCTGCGTCCTGCCTAACCCTAACCCTTGTGCTGCCTCGATGGCATTAGGACGTCCTGGGAGGGCGGCCAGGGAGCGGAGGCCCAGCCCTTGCCGCCCTTTGGCCACGCGTCACATCCTGCTGGTGGCCCAGGGCCTGTAGCTCGGCACCCCGGGCAGCAGGGCAGGCTGAGATAAGCCTCACGGTCGGTCGTGCAGATGGTGGGGCCACTGGAGGCTGCTTTATCTCCTGCCCCTGGACAGCTGCTAAACAGCTGGAGATAGAGCGAGCCGGGATGGGAGGGCAGGAGGCTTGGCCTGGTCCGGGCTGTGGCCTGTGGGGCGCACACGGGGCCTTGGCAATGGGAGCGCAGACCAGGGAGCTGATGGGGGCCTCCAGTCCTCTGCTCGGCCTCGGCTCTGCACCTGGGCCAGGGGGCCAGCGCTCTTGGAGAGGGGCCTGTGCTGGGCTCTGGGCCTCTGGTACAGCAGGAGCCCTAGGGGGCCCTGCCATGCGGGGTAAGAGAGGGCCTGGGACACACAGGCCCCCACTCCGGGCCACTCAGCCCCAGCGGCCTCCCCTTGGCTCAGGAGGGAGCATGGCGGGCAGATTGCTTGGCCAGACGGGCCCCGCAGACACAGGACACCTGTGACAGTGCGGCTGCTCCTGGGATTGCGCGGGTCCAGCCCAGGTTTCACGGGGGCACCCAGATTAGCTAATAGTCCCCGCCTGAGAAGTCACTTGTGATTTCCGGGAAGTTCCCAGCTGCGTGGCCCGTCTTGGTGTGAGGGCTTCGTCTGCCAAAGGGGCCGGGCTGAGACCCACCGCCCAGGCCCAGGGGCGCCACTCGGGCCTTCCCGGCGTGGCCACCAGGGGGCAGCAGCGCTGTGCGTGGAAGGCGCAGGCCCACAGCCCTTTCGCTGCAGCAGCGATGGGGACACAGCTGGTTCCGATGGAGGGAGGGGGGCCAGGCCCCATCCTGGGCCACACCCCATGGTGTGCCACCTGCCTGCCTGTGCGTCCCCCGGCCTGTCCCCCACCTGCGGGAGCATGGACCCCTCCCCAGGTCTGAGCCCGAAGCCTTGCTCGGGGTCAATTCCTTCCTTCCTTCCGTGCCCCCAGCCCAGCCCCAGTCACCCTATCTCCCCCTCCCCCAACCACTGCGCTCCTGCCCCCCCCCCGCCCCGCACGCAGCCCTCTGCCCTGCAGCCAGCGTCGCCTCTGCCGGGGCCAGCAGCACAGCCGAGGGCCCTGTCCTGCCTCAGGCAAGTAGAGGCCACCCCAGTCACCTGGCCCTGACAGGCTCAGCGACTGTGCGTGTGGAGTGGCGGCAGCAGGAAGTGGCCGCCGGTCCCAGGACTCCACAGGCAGACCGGGCAGTCTCCACCACAGTCACCACGCCACCGCCCCAGCGGGGGCCACCATGGTGCAGGGGCGCCAGGCACTGGCGTGACAGACGCCAGCGGGCCCATCTTTGGGGACCTCTGCCCGGCCAGGGCCAGTCACGGCCACAGTGTCCTCACCAGGGGGTCTGAACTAGGGCGGGCCGGGTGCCCAGGGGACACGTGATGGCAAAGGCTGTCTGTGGGAGAGGGGACTGAAGGACCCTGCTGCTCCGCAGGATGTATGACCCCCAGGACTGTGGGGACACCAGCTGGGGGGCCAGCGGAGGGGTGGCCGCCTGTCCTTGGCATGTGACCTCCACAGCAAGGCACTCCCTTCTCCCCCGATCCACAGTGAGGTGGGGCAGAGGCCGCGAGACGCTCAGGACTCGCTTATTTGATCATTTTAATACCAGAAATGCCAGACCAATCGACAGGAAGGACGATCACACAGCCGCCTCCGGCCAGCATGCATCGCGAGGCAGGGACACCACGGGGGCCGCAGGCCACGGGACCATGCTGCACGGCGCCGGGGGCTTTAAATAGGGGCCTGCGTCACAGCCCACGGCGGCACACACGTAACTTATGCACGGAGGAGGACCACGGGCCACACGAGCAAGCAGCTTTGGTCACAGGTGGACAGGGGTGGGCCATGCTCGGAGGGAGGGCTTGCCTGTCACACTCCGTCGCCTCTGTCCCCGCCCAGCGAAGTCACCCATGTCGGCTGGAGCAATGGCGGCCTCAGCACGCTCCCGGAAGTCCTGCATGGAGCCGGGAGCCAGCAGCTCTGCCCTGCACAGGGCCCCATCCCCGGGGGTCGCCCTGGAGGGGCCAGGCCGGGTGGGAGGGGCGGAGGCAGGGCCGGGTGGGGGCAGCGGGAGGGTGGTGGAGGTGTCCGCTTTCGCAAGCAAAGCTGAGGGCGCAGGACGAGCCTGGACTTGTGCAGTGCCCGTCCCGGGCCTCAGAACTGGCTGGCGCTGCTGGGGTCGCACTGCAGCAGCCGCACGATGGACGGGTCGCTCTTGGCACCTTTGATGAACTCTTCCAGGGACAGCTTGCCTGCAGGGCGGAGCCGGGAGAGAAGGGGATCAGCAGTGCTTAGGGGCTGGGAAGATGGGAGAGCTGGCTGTGGTGGTGCACACCTGTGAGCCTAGCACTGGGGAGGCTGAGGCAGGAAGACTGCCAGAGTTCAAGTCCAGCCTGAACCACACAGTGAGACCCTGTCTCCAAAAACAAAAGAAAGGGGCCTTGCGGAGGAGTCAAAGCCTTGAGTTTTCTAGTTTGCACTCACGTCGAGAGCATTCGTGAAAGAAAAAACAAAAAAAAGTAAACCAAAACAGGGTACAAACAACCCCTTGCTTTGGCCACTCTCCGCAAAGTGCCCGGCAACTCCAAGTTCCTTCTCGGCAGTGCAGCAGACTCTGGTGGACGAGGAAAATCTATGGAGAAATTGCCCCACACTTAAAGCAATCTATGAAGCTGGGCATGGTGGTGCTCGCCTGTAACCTCAGTGTGGAGGGAGGCTGAGGCAGGAGGATCTCAAGTTTGAGTTCAGCCTGGGAAACTTAGCGATTTTGTGAGGCCCTGTCTCGAAATAAGAAAAAAGCTGGGGATGGAGCTCTGTGGCACAGCAACCCTGGGGTTCCTTCTCCAGAACCAACAACAAAACAAAGAGAACAAGGGACAGAAAGGGAGAACTGGCCCCTAACCCGTGGCCAGTTCGGCCTGCTGGGCCTTGCTGGGGTCTCCCCTGAATGTCGTGTTAGTCTAATGACACCAGTGACACGATTCTTCCTCCCTCCCTCCCTTTCTTTTTTTCCTCTCACTATGCGGTTCAGGCAGGATCTGAACTCGGGATCTTTTTTTTTTTTTTTTTTTTTTTTGCGGCACCGGGGATTGAACTCACAACCTCGCACCTGCCAGGGCAGGCGCTTAAGGCACTGAGCCAAACTCCCAGCCCAGGTTTTTCGAGGCAGGGTCGCACTATGTAGCTCAGGCCGGCCTTGCGCTCGCGTTGTAGCCCAAGCCGGCCTCGAACTCACAACGCTCCTCCTACCTCAGCCTCCCGAGTGCTGGGATTAAAGGCGTGCGCCACCACGCCCAGCTTGAACTCGGGATCTTTCTGCACGTTTGCCACCACATCTGGCTTCACAATTGTTTTATTTATTTATTTATTTTTTGCTGGAATACAAGGGAATTCAAAAATCCAGGGCCTCTATACTGAGTTACATCCCTGAATCTGTTTTTATTTTATATTTTAAGACAGGGTCTTTCTAAGTGTCTAAATTGCCTGAATTTGGGATCCTCCTGCCTCAGCCTCCCGCGGCGCTAGGATCGCAGGCGTGCGGCAGCTCCCTGGGCTGTGAGATGAGATGAGATCTCTCTCCCTTGCTGTCTGGGAGGCTTTTTGCTGTCTGCAATTAGGCGGAAGCCCTGATCTCCCCGCAGGGCTCCGTCCTCAACTCACCTTAACCCAGCGCACTGAAGGCGCCACGCCCGCTTTCTCGTGCCTTAGTTTATTTTTAATCTCAGCATAGCCCGGGGAACATTTTCTTTTCCTCCCTTCCTGTCTTCCTTCCTTCCTGATGGGTCCCCAGACTCCCCGGACATCTGAGAAGTCTCACGACTCAGGGTGGGGACACGAAGGGCTCGGGCAGCTTCCCAGGACCCCGAGATCCAGTGCCTTGCGGCTTGGGGGCCCCCAGCATGCGCGCCCACCCCCAGCATGCCCACGGGAACACGGGCAGCTGGTGACAGAAAGGACCGCCAGGCCGCTGCCGCCTACCGTCGTTGTTGGTGTCCATCTGTCTGAAGATCTTGTCCGTCCGCTTCTCTGGGGTGGACTCGTCCTCCGGCATCTTCATCACAGATGACACCATCTTGTAGATGGCCTGCAAGACGCGTGCGACGGGGCTAAGGGGCCGTGCTGGGCAACAGCGGGGCAAGGGGTGACAGGCTTGGCCCCCACAAGGGCTCCCTGCTGGCTCGGCCCCGGCCCCCATCCCCACAGGCCCTGGACCACGCAGCCCAACCTGTGTCGGCTCACACAGTGGGTCCTGTGTGGCTCCTCACGTGGGTCCTCGCTCGGGGGCCTGGAGCCGAGCCCCGTGACACCGGCGGGGGCACGGCGGGGGGGGGGTGCCGGCAATCAGCTCGCCGAGCTCAGGGACTGAGAAACCCGGACCGCGACTGACTTCACAGGGCACCAAGGCTGCATCTGACTGAGGCCTTCACCCCGGGCTCAGCCAAGGGCTGTGTGCGCTGGCTTTGTCTCCCCCTTGCTTCGCTGTTTGTTTGTTTATTTTGCTACGGAGGATCGAACTCACCTCACACCTGCCAGACAGGCACTTAAGCCACTGAGCTAAATCTCTGGCCCTATTTTTTGAGACAGGGTCTTACCACGCAGTTCAGGCTGACCTTGAACTCACTTTGTAGCCCAGGCTGGTCTCGAACTCACAATGATCTTTCTGCCTCAACTTCCGGAGTGCTGGGATTAAAGGTGTGAGCCACTACGCCTGGCTTTTGTTTGCTTTTTGAGATGGGGGTCTCACTATGTATTTCAGGCTGGCCTTTGCTTGCGGTGAACCTTCTGCCTCAGTTTCCTGAGTGCTGGGATTACAGGTATGTGCTACCATGGCTGGCGCTTTTCGTTCTTTTTGGTGGTCCTGGGGACTAAGCCTGGGGCCTTGGCACCCAGCCGCATCCCCAGCCCTTTTTATTTTTTATTTTGAGACAGGGCCTTGCTAAGCCACTCAGTTGCCCAGGCTGGGCAGGATTTGAGACCCTCCTGCTTCGGCCTCCCAGAGTGCTGGGATGACAGGTGAGCGCCACCGTGCCCGGCTTAACGATGGCTTTAGCAAGGCCCCCCTTGCCAGGTGACACTGATCCCTCTCCAGGGGCGGCTGGGGTCCACCCGGCCCTACCTGCACGATCTCCAGCATCTCGCTGCGGCTGATGTAGCCGTTGCCGTCCAGGTCGTACATGCTGAAGGCCCACTTGAGCTTCTGCTCCAGCTTCCCCCGCGATGTCACGCTCAGTGCGATGATGAACTCCCGGAAGTCGATGGTGCCGTCGCCGTTGGTGTCGAAGGTGCGGAAGACGTGCTCAGCGAACTTGGAGGCGTCGCCGTAGGGGAAGAAGTTGGCGTAGATCTTCTTGAACTCGTCCACGGTCAGGTGGCCGGTGGGGCAGTCCTTGAGGAAGCCCTTGTACCACTCCTGCAGCTCATGGTCGGTGAACTCCGTGTTCTCCCGCAGGTCCTGCAGCACCTCGGGCCGCAGCTTGCTGTTCTGCTTGCCCATGGTGACCGGCAACTGCACCTGCAAGACAGTCAGCTGAGGACACTGTGGGTCCACATGGCGGAGCAATGCCCCAAGTGTCCCGTGCCACAGGCCGGAAGGACCCAAACAAGCCCGCCACAATGTGGCCAGATTGGCCTTGAACCTGCAGCAATCCTCCTGCCTCAGCCTCCTGAGTGCTGCAATTACAGGTGTGTACCTGACAGGATGGACCTACCCAGAGCTCTGTCCAACCCCTCCCCACTGCCCCCATTGGCTCTCTGATGTGCCCTGGGACTTGGGGTGACACCACCCACCGATCTGCTCTGGAAGGCTTGAAAACATTCTGGGTTTTTTTTGGCAGCACTGGGGATCAAACCCAGGGCCTTTGTACTGAGTGACTCCCTCAGCCCTTTAATTTTTATTTTGAGACTGAGTTTTGCAAAGTCACTAAATTACCTGGGCTAGGCTTGAACTGATGACCCTCCTGCCTCAGCCTTCCAGGGTGCTAGGTTTATAGACCTGCATCACGGAAACTCAATCAACTAAGAAGATAAACTGAAGCCACATTGGGGTCACGATGGCTGAGGTCAAGGTGTGTGACAGTTAAACCAATGACTGGCTTGGGATACATCAAGGGGATGGGTGCAGCTCATCTCTGGGTGTGTCTGGTGGGTCATGGAGGGGTGACTTTGGGTCCATATCTGGTCCTCCCCTTCCTTTCTGGTCTGTTCCCCTGCTCTGCTTCCTGACCACCATGAGGTGAGCAGCTTTGCTCCCCTACACCCTTCCGCCATGATGCTCCTGCCTTGGAGCAGCCGACCATGGCCTGACTCCCCTGAAACCGTGAACCAGACCCAACCTCTCCACCTTTACGGTGCAGGTGTTGTGTATCGGGTCCCAGCCACTGCAGAGCTGACTGCACACCCTGGTTCACAGCCCATGGCTGGTCCAGAGAACCCTGATTGACGGAGCAGGACAAGCTGTCCTCGAAACTGTCCGAGGCACATGCAGGGGCTGCTGCCCTAGTAAAGAGGCAGGGAAGCCGGCTCAGGGGCACACACCTGCCACCGCAGCCCACTGGGAGGCTGAGGGAAGAGGATCCTAAGCTGCAGCCCAGCCTGGGCTACTTAGCCACTCACCAAGACCCTGTCTCAAAGTAAAAAAATGAAAAGTACTGTATTAAAAATAAATAAAGGCACTCATGAACAGCAACAGAAGCTGCTGGTCGCCAGGCCCACAGGCACCAGGGCAAAACCCAGTAGAATCTTTACGACAAGCAGGGCCCACACCCGGACTGCGGCGACACCTGCACTCTGCTAAGGGAGACGGGAGGGGCCCTGGCACTGCTCTTAATGTGCCAAGATGGAAAGAAAACTGTAAGCCCGGATGTGGGGACCCTGGGTAAATATTTAATCCAAAGCTGGCACTGCCGCCAAGTGAAAGCCTCTGGAGGTGGTTCTGGGGGCCCCAGGGGCCCAGCAGGCCAAGGTCCCCTGAGCCACAGCTCAGCGCTGAAGGCTCAGCCCCCATTCCACCCACACGGTCCCAAGTAACGCCCCCATCAGGCCGTGGAAGGTGGCACACACCCGCCAGCCCAGCAAGCAGGAGGCTGAGACAGGAGGATCGGATGAAGGGCCAGGGCCCAGGAAGGGGCCGGGTGGTATTTGCTGGCCACCTGAACTCAAGGCAGCAGAGGGCTGGTGTGCGATGAAGGCCGGTTGCATCTGGTGTGGGACAGACCCGAGAGGCGTAGGCGGGAAACAAGGGATCTGTGCTTTCCTACCCAGCCCCAGCTCCTTCTCCCAGTGATCCAGACATACCCTTCCCTCACAGCGATCCTCCTGCCTCAGCATCCTGAGTGCTGGAACAACAGCACAGTGCCACCACGCCCAGCTCTGATGACATTTTGAAAACAACTCAGGTGAGAGTCAAGTCTCAGAGAAGCCTCACTTCCCTGGCAGTCCTCCGAGGAGGGGCGGGTCCCAAGGACCCGATCTGTGTTGCCTGCGGATGGATCTGGGTCCAGGAAGGCTGCACTGTGCCCTGGGCAACACTAGAGGGCGCAGGTGGGCAGGCTTCGGGCCTGAGCTGAGGCCCCGCCCCTGGCCACATCCCCACCCGCTCCTGCAGCGCGGGGTGGTGGTGGCCTCCGTTCCTCCTCTATAAACTGGGACTGCGCTGTTCCCACCCGCTCCCCGACCCCTAGCCAGAAACGGCTGTCGACCACTGACAGTGTGGCCAGTCTGGACTCACACGGACCCTCTGTAAATACTGGATTTTGATGCTTTTGTTTGACTTTTGTTTTTGGGGACAGATCTCTGGGAGGCTGAGGCAGGAGGTTTTACGAATCCCCCGGGCATTTCATAACCCAGACAAACGCATTTGAGGGTCGCAGAACCGCATGGAACAATACATAGGAACATGAGACCGTGTGATGGTTTATGACAGACTGGACTTGGAGGCTGGGGCTACGTCACTCCCTGGAGTGCTTTTTCTCCTTGCTACAAAAGCCGGGTGGGGACAGCATGGCTCCAGAGGGGGCCGTGCAGGTCCCTGAGAGGCGCTGTGCCAGGACTGTGCCTGGCAGACCCACTGCTTCGCTGCGTTCCCGCCAGGTCCGGCCTGAGCGAGGACTCACGAGCCCCAAGTGTTGCTAGAGTTCCGATTCATGCGCCCCAAGTGAACGAGGTCTGGCCACGCCCTTCGAGTCGCCTATGGAAGCAAACGTCACGGTGAAGTTGACACTTCAGAGAGGTCTTCAAGCTGGGCGTGGTGGTGCACACCTGTCATCCTACTACCCTGGGAGGCTGAGGCAGGAGGATGGCAAATTTGAGTCCAGCATGGGCAACTTGGTGACTTGGTGAGACCCTGTCTCAGAATAAAAAAATATAAAGGGCTGGGGATGGAGCTTAGTGCGAAGGCTCTGGGTTCAGCCCTCAGGACCAAAAAGAAAAAGGGCTCTGGAGGATTTCCGCATCCTGGCGGGGAACGCGGCCCAGGACGAGGCCCACACTGTGCCAGAGTGGGCTCCGCTGTGGCCTCTGACTCAGGCCTAAGTCTCTGGGAAGAAAGAAAACAGCAAGGCATGGAGCTGGCACCGGCCCAGGGGGAGCTGCCAGGTGTGGCGACCGGGACCAGGTGGCCTCGGTGGCCCCGCAGCTGCGGCTCGAACCTCGCTAGACAACGAGTTTACAGTCAGGAGCAGGATAGTGTGACAAGCTGTCCTTCGCCACCCCGTGCTTTAAATGACAGCGTGGGAAGCCAGCACCCTGCGGAGCATGCTAGGGGCGGGGCATACATCCACTCAGGAGCACATTAAGTGAGCAGCTTCTGGGTGCCGACACGGAGCTCAGGGTGGGGGAACAGAGACTGCACCAGGCCCCTGCAGTGCGCGTGCTCTGGTCCGAAGGTGAGGCCGGAGTCCTCCTCTTTTCTGTCTGTTTTTTTACAGTACTGGGGATGGAACCCAGGGTCTCCACACTGAACTACATCCCATCTTTTTTATTTTTTTATTTTGAGACACGGGTCACTAGTTGCCCAGGCTGGGATCGAACTTTGATCCTCCTGCCTCAGCCTCCCAGAGTGCTGCGATGGCAGGCGTGGTGCCCAGCTCTGTGCCCCTTCTTGCCTTCTGCTATAAACTCAGCTCCTCTTCTGCCAGACTCTGTGTCTGGGTGCCGGGCACTGGGGGGTGCAGAAGGGAGCAGCAACTCCTCAGTGAAGCTACAGACGTCCCCCCACCCCGGCCCTGGTTCCCACGGGTGCCGACTTCCCAGGGTGTGGCCAGGGAGAGTCCCATTCCTGGACATCATGCACTGGACACGCAGGAAGTGCAGAGGAGGAAGCAGGTAGGGAGGGACACGGCGGCAGGGAGGGGGCAGGCCGGGCTCCTGGACACCGGCAAAGCTCAGGACGGGTGCACATTTGATACCTGTCTCCTGGGTGTCTGGGGGTGACTTCCAGGTCCCGTACTGGCACCAGGGTCTGACAAGGACCCGGGGACAGATGAAGGAGAGAAAAGTGAGCTCCAGACCGCCCAGGAGCACTGGCGGTGGCCGGGGTGCGCTGGGGCCTCCGGGAGGGAGGAAGGAAGGATCGATGTGGAGAGGCTGGGCTGGAGGCAGCGGCCCGAGCACAGCTGAGCTGTCCTCCTCCTGCCTCCCGCGCCCCCTCCAGACCAGAGGGGCCCAGACCGGACTCATTCACAGCGCCTGGGGCAGAGCCAGTGCAGCAGGTGCTCAGAGGGGCTCCAGCCCACACCGCATCCACAGTGGACGGGAACGTCCATGGCGCAGAGTGTGTGCAGGTGCGTGTGCGCATACCAGGTGTGATCAAGACCTAAGGCCAATGTGTCAGCTAAAAAAAGTTATTACAGCAAAAGATGCATAGCCATGGATCCCCCCATTCTCCCCTCACTGTGCACACACTCGTCCCATCCTCCTGGCCGCTTCCTGCAGCAGCTCTGGAGTCCTCTTTCCTGAGGGTCTTTAGCTGCGCTGTCCTGGCTGCCTCTGTGTCCTGAATGGATTCAAAACATCTCCCTTTCATGGTCACGGTGACTTTGGGAAGAGCCAGAGTCACAGGTGCCAGGTCTGGTGACTGAGGTGGACGAGGACGCAGGCTTGTATGTTTCCGAGCTGCCTTTCTGTGGGATGGTGCTAGGTAGCAGCAGTCACGGTGCTTCTGATTACATCTCATAGACCCTCAGGAAAGAGGACTCCAGAGCTGCAGCAGGAAGCAGCATGGACAGTGGGATGAGTGTGCGCAAAGCCAGGGGAGGATTTTGAGGGGATGCTTAGCAATGCGACTTTTGCTATCCTAAGTTTTTAAAAACTGCGCATGTGCCATCTTTGGCTCCGCCTTGCGTGTGCACGTCCACGTGCGCATGTGTCGTGTGTGTGAGAGCTGAGGCGGAGGGAGTCACTCGCAGGAAGTGATACTGTGAAGTCATCCTGGGCACCCTGAAAATAGGCCTTGCCATTGGGAGGACTCTTCCTCCCGGGGGCCTGAGGCCCAGGCCAGTGTGGAGTGTGTGAGCTTGGCTGGGGCTGGGGCCTGGTCAGTGATACGGGGCCACAGCCAGACCCCAGCTGGTCGCACTGTCCTGAGGAGCCCCGGCTCTCCAGCTTCTTAGCCCAACACCTTCTGGAAGAGTTAAGGCCCCACCTGATCTCCAGGAACCAGGAGAGCTCCTAACCGGATGGGCAGAGCCCACCCAGAGGGTCTGACTCATCTTCTCATCCCCTCCAGTCACACTGTCCCTTGGCTGCTGTCCATGCTGCAGGTGTGTTTCTGCCCCAGGCCCTTTGCACTGGTGATTTCTCAGACTGTAATGGTTGATACGTTGTGTCAACTTGAGAATTGAGAAGTTACAAACTTAACTGAGTGACTCAGCAGGGGACCAGGGTCCTCACTTAGTGAACATCCTGAGCTTATAGAAGAGGAGGGCCACCGGGCGTGGTGGCGCACGCCTTTAATCCCAGCACTTGGGAGGCTGAGGTAGGCGGAGCGTTGTGAGTTCAAAGCCGGCTTGGGCTACAACGCAAGCGCAAGGCTGGCCTGAGCTACATAGCGACCCTGCCTCAAAAAAAAACCAGGGCCGGACGTTTGGCTCAGTGCCTTAAGTGCCTGCCCTGGCAGGCGCGAGGTTGTGAGTTCAATCCCCAGTGCCGCAAAAAAAAAAAAAAAAAAAAAAAAAAAAAAAAGAAGAGGAGGGCACACAGACAGTGTGGGCAGATAGCCTACTATACAATACAAGGGAGGAGAAGAGGCTTGCTTTCCCCCTTTTTTGCTCTTGCTGCTTTTGCTTTCTTCTGCCATCTTGAACTGTTACCCCTGCACCATGCCACCCTGCCTCAGAGCCAGCTAATTATGGACTGAAACCTCCACAAACTGTGGCCTAAATAAACCTTTCCTTCCTCAACTTTGGGTGTCGGGTGTTTTGTCTCAGCAACAAGTGAAAAGTAACCAAGTAACCAAGACAGAATTTGGTACCAGGAGTGGGGTCACTGCTGTGACTGTATCTGACCATGTGGTTCAAGAGCCTTCAGGAATGGCTTATGGGAGGAGTTTGGAAAGGTTCAGAGATGTCACCTGAAAGAGTAGCCCTGGAGTGCCTTAGGCTGTTTTGTATGGGAGATTCTGGTCAGAGCTCAGGAGACCAGAAGGCCAACAGAAATCGCACTGGTGAAGACCAGGTTCAGGAGGTTTCTGCTGGGAAGAAGGGCTGAATCGGGGCTATTGGGGTCCAGACAATGTGTGTTATGGCTTGGCAGGAAGTCTGCCTAGAGACTCTGCCTGAGACTGAGATTAAAAATGGTAGACTAATTAAGCTGGCAGAAGAAATTTCAAGGCAGTCTAATGCTGAG
>RJWM01033366.1:0-20680 GCA_004363535.1 Dasyprocta punctata
AAAAAAAAAAAAATCAGACCTCCCAAATTTAAAGATCCAATCCAAAAATGGGCCTGTGAGATGAATACATGCTTCTCAGATAAAGAAATACAAACAGCAAATATTACATGAAAAAATGCTCAACATCACTGGTCATTTGAGAGATGCAAATTAAAACAACACTGAGATTCCATTTTACTCCATAACAAATGGATAATATCAAGAAATCAATCAATAAAAAGTGCTGGAGAAGCTGTGAGGAAAAAGGAACTCTTTTCCACTGTTGATGGGAGTGTGGACTGGTGCAACTACAATGGAAATCAGTGTAGAGATTCTTAAAAAAAAAAAAACTAGAATTACAAGTCCCTTTGACACAGCTATTGTTTTGGGTATCTTCCCAGAAGAATTTAAAATTCTGAACAACTCAATATCAGTCTATGAAATTGAAAATGTAGTTGAAAACCTACTAACAAAGAAAAGTCCAGGTCTGCAAGGATTCATTGCTCAATTCTACAAGGAATTTAGAGATCTAATATCAATACTCCTCAAACTCTGGAGTGAAATTGAAAGAGAAGAAATACTCCCTAACTCATTCCTGGAGGCAAGTATTACCCTGACACCAAAACCAGAGAAACACCCAATCAAAAAAGAGAACTACATACTAACCTCATTAATGAACACAGATGCAAAAATCCTCAGTAAGATACTAGCAAATAGAATATAGCAAATCATCAAGAAGATTATACACCATGTCCAAATGAGATTCATCCCAGGAATGCAAAGGTGGTTCAATATACACAAATCAATAAATATAATGTACCATATTAACAGAGTAAAAGACATTCATGATAAAAACCCTACAGAAAATTGGATTAGATGGTCTTTATCTCAATCTGATAAAATCCTTCTATGACAAACCAACAGCCAACCTCATACTCAGTGAACAAAAGCCAAAAGCTTGGGGCTGGGGATTTAGCTCAGTGGCATAAGCACCTGTCTGGCAAGCATGATGTCATGAGTTTGATCCCTGGTACCAAAAACAAACAAACAAACAAAAAAAAAACCTGAAAACTTTCACTCTAAAATCAGGAGCAAGACACTTCTATTCAATATAGTTCTGGAAACACTAGCCAGAGCAATCAGATAAGACAGAGAAATAAAAGAAGTAAGGACAGGAAAGGAAGAAGTTAAATTATCATTATTGACAGATGACATGATACTCTACATAGAAGACCCCCAATAACTACACCAAAAGACATTTAGATCTAATAACCAAATTCAGTAGTATAGCTGGATACAAAGTCAACACTCAAAAATCAATAGCATTCCTATACACAAACAAGAAATTCACTGAGAGAGAAATTAGGAAAACCACATCCTTCACAATAGCATCCAAATAAATGAAATACATAGCAATCAATCTAATAAAGGAAGTAGAAGATCTATCCATTGAAGACTACAGTACCCTGAAAAAGAAGATCAAAGAGAATATCAGAAAATAGAAAGATATTCCTTGCTCATGGATAGGAAGAACCAACATAGTGAAAATGGTCATACTCCCAAAATTGTTGTACAGATAGAATACAATCCCAATGAAGATACCATTAGCATACCTCAAAGAATTAAAGAAAATAATCCTGAAATTTAGCTGGAACCAAAAGAGTCCTAGAATAACAGAAGCAATTTTAGACAACAAAGGTGAGTTAGGAGGCATCACAATCCCTGATTTGAAATTGTACTACAAAGCTACTGTGCTAAAATCAACATTGTTTTGGCAAAAGACAGACCCAAGGATCAGTAGAACAGATTAGAAGATGCAGCTGCAACTCCAACACACTCTGCCACCTTATCTTTGACAAAGGGGCCAAACATGTTCACTGGAAGAAAGCTAACCTCTTTAATAAATATTGCTGGAAAAACTGGCTTTTCACATGCCAAAGACTAAAACTAGAAACATGTCTTTCACTATGCACTTAAATTAAAGTAAAAATGGATCAAACATCTAAATATTAAACAAAAACACTAAATCTACTGAAAGAGAAAATAGGTAGAAATCTTGAAGACATCAGCATAGGCAGAGAGTTCATCAGCAAAACTGAGACTGCATGGGAAATACTTTAAAGAATCAGCAGCTTGGATCTCATCTTATTAAAAAGTTTTTACACACAAAAAAGAAATCACCAACAGAATGAAAAGAAAAACCACAGAGTGGGGAAATATAAATTTTAAAAATTGAAAAAAATCAGAACCCCAAAGGACTTATACCTAAAACATATTTTAAAAATTGAAAAATTCAGAGACCCAATCCAAAAATGGGCAACTGAGATAAATATGCACTTCCAAGAAGAAACAGAAATGCCAAATAAACATAATGAAAAAATGTTCAATATCATTGGTCATTTGAGAAATGTAAGTTAAAACAACAGTGCATAGGGCCAGGACTTTAGCTCAGCAGCACAAGAACTTGCCTGGCAAATGCAAGGTCATAAGTTCAATCCCTGGTACCAAATAAATAAATATATAAAACAACACTTTGATGCCATCTCACCCCAGAAAGAATGCTATCATCAATAAATCAATCGATAAGAAATACTAGAAGGGCTGGGGGGGAAAGGAACAATTCCCCACTGTTGGTGGGAGTGTAGACTGTGAAACCACTGTGAAAATCATTGTGGAGATTCCTCAAAAATCTAGAATTAGAGATCCCATTCAACCCAGCTATTCCTTTTCTGGTAATCTTCCCAAAAGAATTAAATACATCATATCACTGTAATACATATTTCATCAGGGTATAGCAGCACAATTTGTAATAGCTAAATCTTGAAAAAAACTCAAATACCCATTAACTGAGGAATGGATAAAAAAAAGATGTGGTACTTTTTTACAATGGAGTACTACTCAGCCATAAAAAGGGTGAACTTGAGACTTTTATAGGTAAATAGATGCAACTTGAGATCATACACATAAGTGAGATATCAGACTCACATGTATAAACATCTTGTCTCCCTAGTGTGAGAAACTGAAAGAGTAAATAAGATCAAAATGTACAATAGATATTATGAAGTGGGAAGAAGGAAAAAGGAACTATGATGGGTGAAAGGGGAAAGGGCAGTAAGAAAAAGGGAAAAATGCAAGTCAGCTATACCATTAGTGTCTCTTAGTTCATTAAAAAGGAAGGCTTGTGCTAATATCAATTAGAGACATTTTTATGCTCATATATTGTACCCTGAGCAACTACTTTAAAATAATAACATGTAATATATTAGCTATTGTTATTCTACTATTATTTTATCATGAAATCTTGTTTATCCTTTTTCCATAAAATAAAAAAAATGGGCAACTTAAATGAATAGACATTTCTGAGGAGAAGAAGTACAAATGGCCAATCAATTCCTGGGTACATGCTCACCATCACTGGCCATTAAAGAAATGCAAATTAAAATTGAGATTCCATCTTACTCCAGAAAGAACAGCCATCATCAAGAAATCAGACAATAACAAATTCTGGCAAAACTGTGGTACCAAGAAAAGAAACACTTCTACATCATTCATGGAAATGAGAGCTGGTGCAAACACTATGAAATCAGTATGGAGATTCCCCAAGAAGCAAAAATTAGAAATTCCATTTGACTAAGCCAACCTCCCTCTAGGTATCTTGCCAAAATAGATATCTTCCCAAAAGAGTTAAAGACATCATATTACAGTGATATATGTATACTCAGGGTATAACAGCACAATTCATAATAGCTAAATCTGGGAAGTGGCCTCTATGTCCAGCAACAAATGAATGGATAAAGAAAGTGGTATAAACTACTATACCCTAAAGCAGGATAAACGAGTAGTTTGTGAAGAAATGGATACACCTTGAGACTATAATCCTCAGTGAAATAAATCAAACACACAATCATAAATATTACATGGTTTCTCTTATGTGAGGATCCCAAAATATAAATAAAGAGCAAAATAAAAGACAATAGGAAGGAGAGAGAGATCTTTTTCAGTGAGAAGGGCATCAAAAGATAAAGGGAGGAAAGGTAAAGGGAATGAAAAAAGAACTGAGACATGTTATCTACATGTGCCAGCTTCCACAAGGAATATAGCCATTACATAATGTAAACATGTACTAGTAAAAACAAAAACTGGATAAAAGAAAGATACTACAAGTAAAAACAAACAGACCAATATCCCTTACTAATATAGATAAGAATATTCTTCATGCATATTAACAAATCAAATCCTGCACTATTTAATAAGATTAATACAGTGTAACCAAATAGAATTGTAAGGTTTGTTTAAAATTTGAAATGTCAATGAAATTCACCATATCAACAACAAAAAAAAAAAGAGAGAAAAATCATATAATCAGTTCATGGTTGTAGAAAAAGCATTTGACAAATGAACACTCATCTATTATTTAAAAAAAATATATTCTCACAAAGTAATTGCCTATATTCCCTAGGAATATAGGGAATTTTCTCAACATTAAATAGGACACACACGAAAGAAAGAAAGAAAGAAAGAAAGAAAGAAAGAAAGAAAGAAAGAAAGAAAGAAAGAAAGAGAAAGAAAAGAAAGAAAGAGAGAGAAAGAAAGAAAAGAAAGAAAGTGCATTTTCACCAATTAAAACTCCTGTTCCTCAAACCATGCTGTTAAGGGAAAAAATAGACAAGCTACAGATTATAAGAAAAGAACATGTAACACAATATATATCACAGTGGTTGTGCATCCAGAAAAAACTTTTAAAATTTAACATAATTCAACAAGGAAACGAACTAATGGGAAATGTAATGTCAAAAGATTTCAATAGAAATTTCACAAAGGAAAACATACCAGTAAACAATTAGCACACAAAAAAATGCAATATTGCTAATTATCTGGGAAACATGAATTAAAAGGTTCACGAGATTCTGCTACACAACCACTACAATTGCTAATCATCAACAAACAAGTGAATGCAAAACATGCTTGGGTAAGTTGGGCTTCTTCTCCTCTAGAAGTTCCCACTTTTCCATTTCTTTGAAAAAGAAAAGGGCAGAAAACCCGTAAGTGTATTCCTAGCCAGAAGTCTAGGTGAAACTTCCAAAGGAGAAAGCAGACATGTTGTGCTGTTTTAACTGAAATTTTTACACTGTGCTACAGTGCAACCCCATTGAAGCAAATGGCAGCTTATGAAACAAACTGTAACTGGAAGCAGCTAAAGTTTTCAGAGCTTGGACATCAATAAGACGCACAGAATGGAGTCTGGCTGTACTCACTGTAATGTCCGCCTGTCTGCATTAGGGATTTGAGGGAAAGTTGAAGGAAGCGCACATAGATCATATCATACATTGACCAGAAGTCAATTACACCACCAAGAGAGATCTATCTAGTTTAGGTGCTTGGCCAAAACAATACCAGAGGAGTCTCTGATTTGAGACCAGATGATACCTATAAAAGAATTTGCTGAAACAGTCTGTGAAGTGAAAATTCTAGACATTTACAGTGCAGCTACTTCAATAGCCATAAACTGTGAACAATTTGTGGGAGACTCTGATATTGCCAGTCTGCCTTTCCCTTGGCCCAGAGATAGGTGAGCCAGGGCCACGTTGTGTTTTGAGTGACACAGAGCTGATCTCCAGCTCCAAATCTACCACAAGTGGCTGAGATCTTGGACAAAGCCTCACTCTCCTCATTCGTAACCCAGGGATAAATGTACTTGCCTCATTGGATCATCACAAAAGATTCCATGAAATTAAGGATCACTGGGTACATGGCAAATTGTCAAAACATGGCTGTGTTACTAATACTGATAAGCCTGTCTGGCTCTCTCTTTCCCTTGGGGTGTTCTGGTGATCTGATACGCAGCATTCCTTACCATTGGGTTAGGATGTCCCTCTAGCAATGGGCCTGATACGCCCTTGTTTTTGTCCTGTCCTGTATGATCGCAGGGACTATCGGCCTGCAAGCTACATTTCCCAGACCCCTGTGGTAGCCAATTGGAGGTACTGGTGAGAGACTAGATGGTGGGGAAAAGGGAGAAACCAAAGTCCTCCTCCTGCCTTTCTGCATGAAGGGCCTCCTCTTGCCATAGGTCATCTACATCTCCAGCTTCCACTGAGCACACTTGCCTGATTCCAGATCACACTGGGCTCCAGCAACCAGTTTGGTTCTCAGGCCTCAGTGGGTCATAGCTTCCTGGCCTTTCCCAGCTAAGGCTGCTTCACTATTTATCACCTGTGTAATGAATTCCCTGTACTGTATTCACTATATTTTAAGTATGTGGCATGGCTCCTGTTTTGTGGTCAACCCCTGCTGGACTCATGATTGGTCATCTGGCATGTAGGACCCTTGAGATTTGCAGAACATTAATTGTAATTGTTTACTCATTTGTTCTGAGTCCACTGTCAATGCCAGTGCTTTATCAATCACTTGCTGAGGAAGCTTTGCATCCTTCTGATCCTTTTAGTTAAATGCCTGCTGCTAATTCCTTATTACCCAAGGGGATGGAATAGCTTCTCTGTGTTTTAGAGGTTTTATGGCCAGATGCCTGGCTCTGGGTCTTTCTTTCTGGAACTTGTCTCTAGTGTGGAAATTAGGAAGAATATTTTATCCGTTCCTTTGCTAGAGAAGAGCAAACTCTTGAATGAGAACCTGCTTGACAGTGGGTTTATTTTCTTACAGAACTCTGTGCCTCACCTGTGCTCTGTTCCTATGTAACATATCTAAAGCCTCTCTATGCACTCACCGCATGCAGACAAGGCACAGGGGCTCAGGGCTCTTGCTGTTTGTATACAAGATGGTTTAGGCTGTATTTGCATGACACTGGCTTCCAGGGAGAATACACCAGTTACCCAACAAAAGAACACCCACCAAATTAGATACATAATTTGCTGGGCCCAGTGTAAGCTGAAACTTTGGGGCACCTTATTCAACTATGGTCAAGGCAATAACACCAGAGTGTTAAATCCAACACAAGATGGCAAAGGAGTGCGAATGCATGCCAGGCCCCTGGTTCTTTCCCACCTCTCCATATACAGGATTACAGCTGCTTCAGGGGGACTGGATTCAAGTATGTAACACAGTGCTGAATGGGATAAATAGCTATGCATGGTCCTTGTAGATGACTATCCCAGGCATGAGTGAGGCCTAGCTACATAAGCAATGTGCAAGAAAAGCAAGAACGAAAGAAGGAGGAAGAGATGCTAACCCATGGCAAGGGGAACTATTTTGCCATATAATCAAGCTGTGGGCCGCCTTTTGCCCTCCACCACGCCACCATCATCATCACTTCAGTCCCAAGTCTTTGAAAGCTCAGTCACCTTCCTTATGTGCTCTAGCCATGGGCCTTTATGCTAGCTGTCCAAGAACTGACCAAGCTCAGAAAGAGGGAGGCGGAGGGGTCATTCAGCCTGAGCCAATAACATATCAATAAATCGCAATAGCATATCAAATCAATCTATGGGTAGAGAAAGAAATCTCTGTATATAGACACAAGAATTGACAAATGTAGAGGGCACATGGTCATGAAAGAGAACCTGACCCTTGGGAAAGACCCAACTCAGGGACGGCACAGTAGGGCAGCCACAGAGTCTACAAGAACTGTTACTCTGCTAAGTGGTCTTGGGATGAAAGATTTTGTGTCTTTCGTCCACATCTGTGAACTATATGTTTGTTACATGCACATCATTATATAAATTTTTTTTCATATATTAGTGTCAGTGTGGCTTTATAAGCATTTTGTTGAACAACTTTTTCCAACATCTTGTCCCTTCAAACTGGTCAGAGTGCTGGGTTATTCCTTCCCTGCTCTAGGGATAAAATCTTAGGCCGTTCCCAAAGCTCTTCTGGTGACTCTCAGATAACAAATAGCCTTGAAGTCTCTTTTAGTCACAAGCACAGTTGCCTCTCAGTAATTAAAATGTGAGTGCAGAGTCATTATTACTAAGTCCCTTACCCTAGATCAACATCAGCGTTCTCCCCATCTTGAGCAGCCTCAGCTGGGAAGATCTTAATGCACCAAGGATCACAGGGAAGCTTCTCTCCATTGCCCAGCCTTACACATCCTCCCATCTCTGCTCAACGCCCCCTTCCCAGAGGCCTCTAGGAAGTCTCCCCACTCTCCTCCAAAGAGCACACAGCTGTACCTAAGTGTCATGAATGTCCCAAGTTCACACTGCCCTTAGAGGTGTTTTTCTGGGTTTCTTTGAGACTTTCCTGCTGGGAAGAGGTCCTTCTCCTGCTCTTTAGGACACCCGACCCCAGGAGCTTCGAGAGGTCCCCCTGTTGAGATATTTTCAGTTAGGGTCAAACTGTCCCACAGCCAAAGCCAACTGTCGCTTTCAGGTCCCTTGGCTAGTGGGGAGATGCACATACTCAGGTCCCCAAGCCCAGCGGACATGCATCAGACTTTCTAAATAGCTCCTTTGAGCTTGAAGTGAGCAGTAAATAACTCTCCCAGGTGGCAGGTTGGGGGACAGCAGAAAGGGCCATGAAATAGGGATGTGTGCTAGATTCCACCCAGTCCCTAACTTCTCCGTCATGGCACTTTACTGCTGTCCTTGTGGGTATAATTTTAGCATTTGACTATGTGCAAATGAGTACCTAGTTACAGAAAGTAGTTAAGGAGTTTTCATAAGATCACAGGTGCATTAAAATTTGAATAATGCAAATTATAAATGTGAGAAAAAATAACCTGAAATGATCATTTGAAAGCAAATCTATTGCACATAATGCAACACAGTCCTCCAAGTCCACCATTTTTGTATGCAAGCTGTGCCCCTAGGCTCAGGCCTGTAATGGCTCTCACCTTGTCAAGGAAAAGGGCATATGAACAGATCACAGCAAGGAGACAAAACTCACAAGGAATAACTGAGCCAGATACATGACTCTGTCTTAGTTACTTTTCTTGTTGCTGAAACAAAATGCCAGAACTCAAAGTTCAGGGAGGAAAGATACATTATAGCTTACAGTATGCAGCAGTTTCAGTTCATAGTTGGCTGACTCCAAGGCAGGGTATCAGGGCAGAGGAGAAACAGTTCATGGCAGGCAGAAGGCAGGAAGCAACAGGCATCAAAGTAGTGAAGCAGCAGCAGCCTGCCTCTCCCTTTTACCCTTTCCAGTCTACCTGCTCTTTGGGTGGTACCATCCACACCCAGCATGGGCCTTTCCATTATCCACACCCAGAACCATGCAAACCCAATCAGTGGACTCATTTACTAATCATGCACCCTAAATCCCAGCATCACACACTCTAGATCCAGTCACCTTTGAAAAGTCTCCCTATGATGACATGAGGCTTTGGGGGGGCATCTAGACCCAGGCCATAACAGAGTCTTACATTCCACACGAAGAAGTTTGGATTTTCCCTTAGTCGAGTGGCTTCCCTATCAGGCAGTCCAGAGTTCCTGAGAATCAGAGCAGGCAGTTATGGAGAGGGCTATTTTCAGCAAGTCTAGAAGCTTAACAAAAACATACATTCATACAAGGTAAGCCTGCAAGGGTCAGTAAGATACTGAGCTTCTTTGCTTTGAGTTGATTTTTTTTAGCACTTCTTGTCAATAATTCTAATCAATAACTCTGATCGGTAGCCACGTAGCTTCAATTATTTGTAAACTGGGACACCAATTAGTTCAGAAGTTGTAGGGTTTAGTCAACGTATGATCCATAAAAAAAGTAATTTAAAAAGAGTGCCAAGGAAGGAGTTTTAAACTGAGCAGTGGACAAATCTGTTGTGAGTTTTAGAATCTTATCTGCAGCTGCAGTAGAAAAAAGGAACTGAAGCCGGGCGTGGTGGCACACGCCTTTAATCCCAGCACTCGGGAGGCTGAGGTAGGCGGAGTGTTGTGAGTTCGAGACCGGCTTGGGCTACAACGTGAGGGCAAGGCCAGCCTGAGCTACATAGTGCGACCCTGCCTCAAAAAACCAGGGCCAGGAGTTTGGCTCAGCAGCTTAAGTGCCTGTCTGGTAGGCGTGAGGCTGTGAGTTCAATCCCTGGTGCCGCAAAAAAAAAAAAAAAAAAAGAAAAGAAAAAAGGAACTGAAGAGGCCAAGCATGAAGGCCAACCAGGGAAGGTGGTTAGGAAACTGTTCCACACCGTGGGGAGCCAGGAATGGTGAGCGCCCCAGTCTTCTACAACTGCTAGCCAGCCTACCAGTGCACAAATACTCATCAAAAACAGCTCTAATGTGCCGTGCACTTTGTGTTCATCCTGTATGACAGGACGAACACAAAGACAGAGCCTGCACTTACAGAGCATGCTGCCCATGTAGAGGCAAATGGTAAACCATCACACGGGCAAACATGCAGTTTCAGACCAGCCTGGGAGCTATGAAAACAAAGTCCAGGATAGTAGCAGAGAAGGACAGGGTCCTGATATTGATCATATCACTGTTTTTTAAGGTTCTGTGGAAACGCACTAGAGTGACATGCTGGGAAAATGCATCATCTATGGTCATAATTCACTGCTCTTTACCAAAGAATGAGAAGGGATGGATCTGCCTTCTGCACCACTGAGCCATCCTATGCTTAGGCTAAACTGTTTCCTGCCATCATAACAAAATACCTGAGGTTGGGTACTTGGTAAAGAAAATGGTTTATTTAACTTACAGTTTAACAGACAGGAAGTCCAAGATCAGGCAGCCCTATCTGGCCTCTGGTAAGGGTGCCCTTGGTCACGTCACAACATGGTAGAGAAATGGAAAAGATTCTGGCTGCATGTAGGAGGAGTCAAGCATACAAGGTGACTCGTTATATAACCATCCACACTTTTGAGAGCTAATTTGTTCCATAAGACCAGCATTAGTCCTTTCAAGGGATGGTGCCACCATGAACTTGCCCTGGGTCCCATCTCTTAAAGTTTCCACCTCAATGCCACCACTGGGGACCAAGCGTCCAGCATGTGAACCAGTGGAGAACACAGTCAAACCATCTAAACCACTGCACTTACTGCAGAGCCAGCCTAGGATACATGCTCAGTAAGTATTTGTCAAGTGGATGAACAAATAAAAAACTACAATCTAGGCTTCAGTCTACTTAGCAAACATGTAATCCTAATAGGACATTGCTCTAAGTGCTTGACAAATATTGACTCACTTAATTCTCATAAGAACCCTACTTAGAAGGTAGATCTGAAGGCAGATATGATACTACAGATGACAAAACTGAGGATTGGGCCAGGTAACTTTGACTCCACAGTCCTGCTCTTAGCTTCTACATCATTCACTGTGACAGGGTTGTCCCACACCCTCTGCATGACAGCCACGCAGCTTGGGAGTGTGCTGAAAAATGTAAATTCTTGAGCCCTGGGCAGAGGGTCAGCACCCTCTTCCACAAACCCCCAGCTGACTCAGGTCTGATGCATTTGAGATGCTGTGGTCCACACCTGCTGTTCTGGAACTCATCCCATGCAAAGAATTGTCTGTGGTCTCATGAAGATTATGGTTTCTTAGAGGACTCCTCCCTCTCCCTGGCAGAAGTGCTGAGTGGGAGTGGGTAGGAGAACCTCAGAATCAGTGTTTTTAAACTTCCTAGCAGGCAAATCGTAGAAACACCCATCCAGGCTGTCACACTCTAACCCTGGCTGGAAAGAAATAGGGTAGGCTTCGCAGAGTGCAGGTGTGGGTAAGCAGGTGGGTGGGGCAGGTTTATCTTTCCTGAAAGTGGAGCCGATCACAGCAGCTGTTCCATCCCAGAGCTAAGAGCACAGCAGACCTCCAGACAAGTCACAGGCATAAATCTCTCTCCCAAAAAGGCCGACAGGGGTGGGTGTCCATGGTTCACAACTTCCTCAACAGAAAAGCAGACCCTCCTCTTGCAGGAATGCTAAGGTTGCCCCAGCTCAGCCTCAGAAGTCCATCGCTCCAGGCACAATTTGCCTTTACTGCCGCCTCTGAGAACCATTAGATAGTCCTTGCCAGGGATTTCCTGTAATAAATACTTTTGTCATCTTGACTAAAGAAGTTGTTGATGTAAAATACCTTGGGCTGAAATATTTCCTCTGCCCCCTGCTCCAGAGTGACCTGGGAGGTGGCAGTGTCCTTATTTGGGAATGGCTAAGGAGAAAATGAACCGATCAGGAGAAGTCACCTATTTTCTGCCCAACTGTCTTCATTTCCCACTACTATTGAAAATCAATAAAGAGAACAATGAAACAAAATTGAGTAAAAATTGGAAGAATTTTTAAAACTAATATTTTTTAATTGATATGATAAGTCTGGGCATGTGGCTTTTCATGCAACATTTCATAGATGGTGTGTTCTAAAATATTCACTGATGCTCCTTCTCCCCAAAACAGAAGAAAATAGATTAGACTGAACCTCAGAAGCTTAAGGCTAGGTCCTGCTCTGGCACTATTTACCAAACAATGTGACCAATGCGAAGTTTTTAAACCATGGATTATTTATCTGTAGAGCGCTGGTCATTGCTCCTGCTCAGACAACCTCCAGGACTGTTGGGAGCATTACCTGAGCAGTGTTCTGAAACAGGCTTCCTGCAAGGGTTAATGGTGGCATTAGAGCAGAACAGGCCCCGTGCCACCCCATCACATCTCACTGCTACTGGAACTTCTCAGAGGAGAAAGTATTTCATTAAACCAGCTACACAGTGAGAGCTGCCATCTTGCTTTGTGGCATCCTTGCAAATCCTGCTTCCCTAATGCATATGAACCAATATCAGGCCCTGAGCTACCATCCCCAGACTACCTCATACTCTTCCCCTCACTCTGCAGAAAACACCAGCGTCCCTCAGTGTTCCTAAACAGACAGTAGAGGGTGTTTCTTCAGAGCTCAGAATTGAAAGTGAGAAGGCTTGAATTAAAAGTTCCATTTTGATACTTACTAGCTATTTTTGGGAAAGTCAGAGAAGCCATCTGCAAAATAAGGCTAAAATACTCTCTAGACATTAGAAGCATTCCGAGGTGACTGAGCTAATCCTTAGCATTGTGCCTAGCACATAGTAAGTGCTTAATAAACACCAGCCATTATGACAGTTCTTTTGAGCTGTCATTTCACTTCTTACAGGCAAGAACTGCCTCTCCAACTAGCCTGAGGTTGCATGTCCCACACATTCCTCTGGGGAAATCCATACTGACTGAAATAAAATTGAAAGAAGACAAGTTTCTTTCCTTTCTATCACTTCTGTACCCAAAGATCAGTCAAAGCAGCAACAAGAATATACCAAGTGGTAACTGAGAATTAGCAAATGACTGTAGACCTCTCTGCTCCCCAGTCCCTGGGCTCCCTCAGACTGAGTCCTTCCCGAGGACTTGTCTAGGCTGGAGGAGGCTGCCCAGCCCAAGGTCACATGATTCTGTGGGGCAACCAGTATCCAGGAAGTGATACACAGTTATTCAAAGACCCAGCCTCCTAGCCTCAATTCCAAGCATCTCTGAGGGCCATCCCAGCTCCAGAGGTCCCCTGGGATCAGATGGAGCCTCAGTTACACTCATGCTGCAGCCCAACTTCTCCCTCTTCCCAGCCCTCCTCTCCCATTCTTTTGTAGATTATGTTCCTGAAAGCAACCCCTAGGACAAGATGGAGTTGCTGTGGTCTGCAGCAGTCAATGGCCATGGTGACTTCTGTAGCCTCTATAGCTATCTGTTAATTCTCTTAGGTCACTTAAGGGACTTAGATACTAAGATGAATGACAAACACATTCTGGGATGTAGACAGAAGTACGGAGCCTCCTGGTCAACCTCCCTGACTTCAGCGTGACCAGTGACTCTCCAACAACAAAACCACCCACTGCTCACAAACCCATATGTGCAAACCAAGAAATCAGGGTGAGTGGCCCCCATGTTTACTCCATCACTAGAAAAAATATTCAGGCGCATGGTCGGCTTTCAACACTTTACAAGAAAAGAAAAGAAAAAACAAAAACCAGTTTTTCATGAAACTGTAGTTTTACTGCTTACTATTAACTTCAGCCAAGTTGTTTGACCAAGCCAAAAAAAAAAAAAAAAAAGAGGCTCCCCTAGTAAATATCCTGCATGTTAATCTGCTAATCGGTCTCAGACCTCAGCAGTCCCCAGACCCTTCAGAAGTAATGCTGAGAGTTCAGTCTTGCAAAAGTTTGGCTCCTTCTCAACAGACGCCGGCACTTTTTCCGTTCTCCTCCCTTCCCTTTTAGGCCATAGTTTCAGTAAGGGCTCCCCCGACCCCACCAGTGCTAGATTTGGGCAAGGGAGCTGCCCCTCTCCCCTTCAAACCCATCTCTTGTCACATCTTCATCCTGCACCCTGTCCCTGTTTTAGGAGTCAGAAGCAGACCTGGAGACAGGGATTCGCTTCTTCACTTCCTCAACTGCAAAGGAAGAGCCCCCAGGACAGACCCGAGGGAGGGGGTGTGAAAACCAGAACAGAAACCTGGAAAAGTGAAGTCCCAGCTATAACGGGAGTGGGGGTCTGATCAGTCTGGGGGCAGTTATTCCTCCAAGTTCGTGCTGCCTCAGGCAAAGGCAACCAGCCCTTCCCTCTCTTCTACAGCCAGGGTGGCTACAGCCCATCCCCGCAGCTGCTCACTCACAGGCCGCTCCAGCCCTCTGCCCAGTCCCAGCCGGCCCCAAGGGAGGCTTTATGCAAGAAACAAGGGTTGGTGGATTGGGGAATGAGAGGGGCTCCCAGAGACACAGGCAGAGCCCCTCACCATCACCGCAGTACACCACCGTACCCCCCACCGAAATTGAATGAGGCCTGGGAAGCCACAGATTCCTTGGGGGACTCCTGCAGTGTCCAGAAGAGAACTCCAGTGTTGGGCCAGAATCCCAGGCCTGCTTGCACTCTGCTGTGTGGTCATGAGCAAGTCTCAGCACCTCTCTGAGCTTCAGTTTCACCATCTGTAAAATCAAGATAATGAGCTGTACAAACACTCTCTACCTCTCCGAGCTGTCATGTGATTTAAGTAGAATTATGTGGGGGAGGGAGGATGTTTTGTAAACCAAGGGGGTTCCTGTCCTGGAGGATGCAGCCTGCTGTCACCAACAACATCAAGCCCCATTCCAGCGCTCGCTGGGCCTGGGATTTCCTCCTCTGTCCCATGCATCCTCTCCCTGACAGCTTCACTTACTCTCACTCCTCACAGGCTTCTAGGTCTGCACTGCGTCCCAGCAAACTTTTAATTCAAAGTAACCTGATAAAATGCTGGGTGGGGGGACACTTGCTGGTTCTGAATAGATACACAAGCTCAGGCTGACCCCAAATACAAAACTCAGAACCCCAACCACAGCAGAGGTGCATTTGACAGGCCTGGGAGACTGGTCCAGGGCCGAGGCTCACTGCAGACTTCTTATTAAATCCCAATCACCAGGACCCTGAGTCAGACAGAGCGAGCTTCTTGTCTGGGCCCTGAGTAAAATGCACACATAGGGAGTTTAGAGGAAGGCCTCAGAGGGTCCTCTGAGAACACAGGCCTCCAAAGTCTCGGCCCCCCGCCCACATTACCCATCCTGTAGTTGGGGATCGCTTCCCTTTTCCATGGAATCTGACCCAAATCCGTGGGTGGGAAGCCAAAGGCCCTCAACCCAAGGGGACTGTTCATGCCTCAAAGCAGGAAAGACTCAACTGATCCCCAGGGCAGGTGAAGAAGGGCTGGGAAAACAGCTGAGCCATTTCGTTTCATTCAGATTTGGGTCAGCCTGATGAACCGGAAGCAGCCAAGGCACTGGGCTGGGAGCCAAAAGGTCTGACCCAAGCTCTGGTTCTGTGGATGACTTCTTTGGCAAGTCACTCACCTCTCCGCTGGGCTTGTTTCCTGTTCTGTGCAATGGGAGTAGTAACTTCCGCCCCAAGGAGCATGCTAGCAGGAGAGGTGCCCAGAAACCAGGGACTCACCTGTGCAGGTGAGGTGCAGGGGGGCTCAGCGGCATTGATATAGGAAAAATGATCTCAGACCTCCAAATGATATAGGGAAATGAAACGCCCAACCTACTATATGTCCAGTGTGAGTTTGTGTTCTCTAAAGTTGAAGAATGAATTTTAGGAACAATGGAGGGTAAGAGCAGAATGTATTTATTGAGAGAAAGAAAGCTTCTGTCTGAGGGAGAGAAGGGGGCCCGAGTGGGTTGCCAGGGACTCTGTCATATTTAGGGACTTTTATAGAGTAAAACCATGATGGGGAAAACTGGGAACTCACCAGGCAGATGGGCATAAGGTGGGACATAACCATGGTTAACCAACAAGATTAATTGCTCAGGTAGAATTGATTAAATCAAAGACAAATGGGGAAGTGAGTCACATAGTAAGCGGGGATGCTAAACGACAATGACTCTTCCCGTAAGACGGTGGGATGCTGATTCCTGACTTCCTCAAGGTGATATAGAACTATTTAGAATATCAATCCTTAGGATATAGGTGCATTTGTTTTGCCTTTTGTCTTGATATTTGGCCCACAGCAAGAGGTGTGTGTCTCTTCCAATGTCACCAAGACATCTGGTCCTCTGTGCAGTTTCCTTGAGGGCCTAGCCCTGTCTGACTGCCTATAATATTTCAGACTAACTCAGTTGCCTGTAGCAGCATCCTCTCTGTGGGTCACCTGCCATCCACTGGATGTTCCACACACATTGCCGCCTTGAGCCCCAGGGGATACACTGTACTCCTTACACAGATGAAGAAGCTGAGGCCAGCTGACTCCAGAACTCATGCTCTTTCTGCCTTAGAGCAGAATCACTGAGGAACCCAAGTCTGTGGACATTAACCATGGGCAAACACTCCATCATTCATTCATTCATTCATTCATACAATGAAGCTGTTCTGGAGCCAACCCTGCTGAGTGCTGTGTGGTGACAGTGACACCTACTCCATCCTGTAAGGACTGTTGCCTTCCTACAGAAGCTCTGGCTCCCTCTGACCTCATATGTGAAGGCCTCTATCATTTAGCTCCAGCAAAGGGCAAGGCCAGCAGGGGAGCCTCCCAGAGAGGAGGAGATGGCCAATGCCTAGGTCTCACTTGTCCGTTCTCCTATGGCCTCAGAATGTCATAGGACAGGTAAAGAGCAGACGTCACACTTTAAAACTCCAACCAGATCATGGACGCTCACTTCCTTCTTACCCAACCTAGGGGTCTCTGTCCAGTCCCTAGGCACACCCAGAGTCACTTCCTAGGAACACACCACTGCGTCACAATCCTGCAAGCCTCAGGCACTAGAGGAGAATGCATTGGGCTGGCAGTGGGCTGGAGCCAGAGCCTCAGTTCACCTCCTTTAGGAAGCCTTCCCTGACCTCCACAGCACATTGGACTCATTTGCTCAGTATGTTGTGCATGGCTTGCTCGACTCCTCCCCCAGTCTGTCAGTAGCTCCAAAGGGACAAGAGACACTGGATACTTGCCCTGAAGAACCCTTTAGTCCCAGCACAGTGCTTGGTTCATCATAGCTGCTCTGTAAATGTACACGGAATAAAAGTCACGGCATCATTGGATGAGTATGAACCAAGCAATGACAGTCTCCTTCCCAGACCCAATGTGCTGGGTATGCATGGGGCAAGGAACACTTCATGCACTAATTTACCGCCCCAAGCTTCAGCTCTGCCACACAGCTTGCCAGTCCTTTGCACAGTGTGATGGCTACTAATTGCGGCTCTCGAGCCCCAGGTGCTAGGGAGGCCTGGCCAGCATGGACTCTGCAGGGTGGTAGTAGTCTCTTCCTAACATTCCAGAGGCCTGGACAGAACCTCCCTGGGTCTCAACTTGCTTATCTGCGAAGCACAAGGGTCACTGCCCACCGAGAGGGCTAATGAGCAAGGAGCATGCTGAGCCTGGCTTGGGTACGTATGGGCTCAGTGAGAGCCTGAGCTGAGTCCTCCTCCCCATTCTCTCTTCTCTAGTCCCTAGATAGCTCTCCATTCTAGAGTAGTTGCAGGGCCCAGGCAGCTGTCCCCAAAATAACAGTCCAGTGGAGTGGTGAGCAGCTCTAGGGCACTACTCAGTGAGGGAGGAAGAGGGTGCTCTTCTGGAAGATGATTCAGTTAGGCTCTTCCCCCAGCAAAGCCCTCAACCCTGCCCTGGACTTTTTTCTTCATTTTCTCCCTTTCCCAAGTCCCCAGTGTGACAGCATCCCTATTGAATTGTTTATCATCTAACCAGGTCTCTATGGTTTCAGTTTAGCTCATCACAAATTTGTACATCACCCAGGTTACCAGGCATCATGTGGTCATAAGTGGGGATTTTCAGAGATGGCTCTGTCTATGGTGTGTGATTCCGGAATCAACAATGTGATACTGGAACTGATTCATGATATGATGCTAGGATTAAGGCTGTCCCACCCTGGGTGTGAGTGCTACCTGCCCTAAGCGTGGCTAGCTTGGATTGTCTGTATGGGACAGATAGAGGGTGCTTGTTGCTTGTCACTTGCAGCTTGCTGCTTTCTGCCTTTCTGTCTTCTGCCTGCCATGAACCAGTTTTCCTCTGTGATGCCCTTCTGCCATGCCACCCTTCCTGGGAGCCAAACAACTATGAACTGAAATCTCTACAAACTGTGAGCTACAGTAAACCTTTCCTCCTTTTACTTTAGGTGTTGGGTACTTTGCCTCAGCAACAAGCAAAGTAATGAAGATAAAGGACATGTGTGGTATTTGCTCCATGTGTCCTGCATCCTGGATAGACTGTCGGGATGGTCCATAACACACGCCCTATATTTAGATTTTGTTAATAAATTATAAAAACTCAGTCAACAGAACTATTTCTCTGGCTTCACTGGGTGTCCTATATTTTTATTTGTTAAATCTGGCAACACTACCTCAGGGTTCAGTTTTTCCGAGACTACCAATCACACCACACCCTGGACAAGGGCAGGGAGCTACCATTTCTACAAAGACATCCCATGGAGGCAACTCTGTGCACGCACACATGTGTGTGTGTTCATGTGCTGTGTGTGTTCACTGGCATAAGGGAATGAGACTTCTCTACCCAACTTTTCAAAGCATGCAGAGTGGAGGAAGCTGCCCCAGGGCTAAGTTGTGCTAAGAGGAAATGTTCTCTGATCACCTTTCCACTAGGATCTTCTTCATGGTTCAAGATACATCCTGCCAGACCTATCTCTGAGGTCCAGGAAGCCAAGGAGCAAGGCTTCCAAAGAAGATCAATTACACTGTGAGGATGCTTTGGTCAAGCGCCCCACTGTCCAAGTGAGAAAACTGAAGCCCAGGAAGGAAAAGTACTGGCTCAAAGTCACACAGAGAAAAAGCTGTAGCTGGGATCCAGGTCTCCCAAATGGAGTCCAGGGCTCATCTCACTATATAAAGTGACATTCTGAAAGCAGGGCGCCATGACAGCAGAGGGTGGCCAAGAGATAGCAGCACTCTCAGGAATTCAATGGCAGCCATTTGCTCCCCAAATCACACAAATAAGGATAAAAGTCCCTGGCACTCACTGAGTGTTGGCCTCAAGCTCGGATCATTTAATTTACACAGTGACCCCGTGTTGTAAGTTTCATTATTGGCCTCATTTATGGAAGAAGAAAGTGAAGTTGACAAACTCACTCCAGGTCGGAAAGATGAGCGGCCCCTTTAGCCAGATGTGCACTCGCAGCCAGGGTAGGAAGCCGGCCTCCTCGTGCTAACTTATGGGGCTCCACAGGCTGGTTCTCCAGATGCCTCAACAGCCTACGTGAGTGAGGGGCTGTTAGGATGGGCCTCATGCCATCGCCGGGAACCGAGGCTGTCTTGCCAGTCACGGGCAGCAGCGTTTCTGAGACCTTTCTCCTCTCGCCCACATCATTATTAACTTCGGCTAAGATTTGTAAACCCACCTCACTAAGATTTCCCAGGACTGTTGCCCCGGACAGAGGGCAGGAAGCGATCATGTTTCCACCTTGTAAGCCCTGCCTTTCAACCATCCCCTTGAGACCAGACACTTTCTCTCCTTTCCTCCTGAAAGGCTGTCCCTCCACACCCCACTCCCCGCTCACCCTGGCTCCCCACCATCCCAGCTCAGTCTGGCTACTTTATTCAGCTGCCATTTGTCGCAGAGCCCTGACACCACACCGGTATACTGTTCCCTCACTTGCTTTGGGGACAGTAAGTAGTTTTTTGGTTGGTGGCCAGTTAAGGCGAACCTATCTGGGCAGAGCTGCAGACACAGGCCCCTCCTCCGGGAGTACCCTCGCATGTTATCTGGCCCTCCTGAAACCCTAGCTGACTGGTGGGGCAGCCAGGTGTGCCCAAGACAAGGCTGTTTTCCTCTCTCGGAGAGGCCTCTTGGTGGGGAGGGGGTTACTGGCAGCCCCTGGGATCTCACCTTCCAGCACCTTCATCCTGGTAGCTTGGGTCTGCCTGTCCCTGCACTTTCCTTATGAGCCCCCAGGTGTGTGTGCCCAAGCCACCCCTGCCTGTGTCACCTCCCCACAGCTCCTCACTGACCCCATAACATTCCTGGCTCATCAGAGTGATCCTCCTCTCCCTTCTCTTTCTACCCATCACAACATCCTGCACACCCAAAAAGGCCTCTGGTGAGCTCCCCCATGACAGGCACTCCCAGAGACCAGCCAGGCACTCCCTCATGTAGCCTGAGGACAAGCTTGTCCTGAGGTCAGGCAGCTCCTCAGCTCAAATCTTTGACCTGTCATTTACCACCTATGTGACCTTAGGCAAGACACTGAGCCACTCTGAGCCCAGCAGGTTCATTTTTATTATTTTTTATTTTTATTATTTATTTATTTATTTTATTTATTGGTACTGGGGATCAAACTCACAACCTTGCACCTGTTAGGCAGGCACTTACACCCCTGAGCTAAATCC
>RJWM01033367.1:9725-20770 GCA_004363535.1 Dasyprocta punctata
TACTGACTTCCCAGATCTTGATGCCAATACCATGCTCTTCTGCATAATGCACTGAGGACGGAATACAGTTTACAGTGAATAAGGCCATTGTCCGCACTTTGGACAGAGAGGAAACAGCTGCCTAGCTCGATGGCTTCTGAAACAACCAAAAGTGTGGCTGAACAAAGGAACCAAGGCAAATATTACTCACTTCACAGAGTACGGAGCTATTACCAGCCAATTCTATGTAATCCACTGAGGTAGGATTGCACCTTACAGTGAAGAATGCAATCTCCTACACTTAGCATACAGAAGACACAGCTGCCTACTTTGATAGTTTCAAAAACAACCAGATGTGGGGCTGGATGAAGGAATCAAGGCAAATATTACTGGCATCCCTCAGCACTATTCTATTACCAACCTTTTCTGTGTAATCCACTGAGGATGCCCTGCACCTTACAGTGAAGAAGGTCATTGCCTGTACTTAGGACAGAGAGGAAACAGCTGCCTAGATTGATGGCTTCAGAAACAACCAAATGTGTGGCTGCACAAAAGAACCAAGGTGAAGATTACTCACTTCATAGAGCGTAGTGCTAATACCAGTCTATTCTGTGTAATCCACTGGGGGCAGGGTTGCATCTTACAGTGAAGAAGGCAATTTCCTGCACTTAGCACAGAGCAGAAACAGCTTCCTACTTTGATGGCTTCAGTAATGACCAGATGTGTGCCTGGTTAAAGGAACCAAGGCAAATATGACTGACTTCACAGAGAATGATTCTAATGCTAGGCTCTTCACTGTAATTCACCGAAGAATGGTAGCAGCTTACAATGAAGAAGGCCATTACCTGCACTTAGGAAAGACAGGAAAGAGCTGCCTAGCTTAATATCTTCAGAAACAACCAAATGTGTGGCTGGACATAGGAACCAAGGCAAATATTACTTACTTGACAGAGCACAATGCTAACACCAGCCTCTTTAAGTTATACCCTGAATAACGATTGCAGCTTACAGTGAAGAAGACCATTGTCTGCACTAAGCAGAGAGATGGAACCACTGACTAGCTTGTTGGCTTCAGAAACAACCAAATGTGTGGCTGGACATTGGAAGAAAGGCAAATATAACTGATTTCACAGAGCATAATGCTCGTTCCAGCCTCTTCTATGTTTTCCACTGTGGACTGATTCTAGCTTACAGTGAAGAAGGTCCTTGCCTGCTCTTATGATAGAGAAGAAACAGCTACCTAGCTCGATGGCTTAATGAACAATCAAATGTTTCCCTGGACAAAGGAATTCAGGGAAATATTACTGACTTCACAGTGTACGACGTTAACACCCACCAGTTCTATGTAATGCACTGAACAAGGATTGCAATTTACAGTGGAAAAAGTCTTTGCCTGCACTTAGAACAGAGAGGAAACTGTGACCTAGCTTGATGACTTCAGAAGAAACCAAATGGACAAAGGAACCAAGGTCAATATTACTGGCATCCCTCAGCACGATGCTATTACCAGCCTCTTCTACATAATCCACTGACGAAGTGTTATAACTTACAGTGAAGAAGGCAATTCCCAGACCTTTGAATAGATATGAAACCACTGCCTAACTTGATGGCTTCAGAAACAACCAGATGTGTGTCTTCACCAAAGAAACAAGGCGAAGATTACTGAATTCACGGACCTTAATGAAAATACCATGCTCTAACGTGTAATCCACTGAGGAAGGAATGTGGTGTACATTGAATAAGGCCATTGCCTGCACTTTGGACAGAGAGGAAACACCTGTCTAGCTCGATGGCTTCTGAAACAACCAAATGTGTGACTGAGCAAAGGAACCAAGGAAAAAATTACTCACTTCAAACAGCACGGCAATAATACCAGTCTCTTCCATGTTATCCACTGAGAAATTTTTGCAGTTTACAGTGCAGAATCTCATTTCTGGCACTTAGGACAGAGAGGAAACAGATGCCCACCTTGACGGAGTTAGAAACAGGCAAATGTGTGGCTGCACAAATACACCAAGGAAAAGATTACTGATTGCACAGAGCATGATGCCAATACCAGCCTCTTCTGTGTACTCCAATGAGGAAAGAATATAGTTAACAGTGAAGAAGGCCATTGCCTGCAATTTAGAAACAGAGGAAACAGCTATCTATCTTGATGCCTTCAGGAACAACCAAATGTGTGGCTGCACAAAAGAACCAAGGTGAAGATTGCAGACTTCACAGAGCTTGATTCCAATACCATGCTTTTCTGCATAATCCACTGAAGAAGGAATCGAGTTTAGAGCCATTAAGACCATTGCCTGCACTTTGGAAAGAGAGGAAACACTGCCTAGCTCAATGGCTTCTGAAATAACCAAAAGTATGGCTGGACAAAGGAACCAGGGCAAATATTACTCACTTCACAGGGTACTGTGCTAACACTAGCCTATTCTGTGTAATCCACTGAGGAAGCCTCAAATCCTTTGGCCAATAAGGCCATTGTCGGCACTTTGGACAGAGACAAAACAGTTGCCAAACTCGATGGCTTCAGAAACATCCAAATGTGTGCTGGACAAAGGAACCAGGGTAAATATTACTAACTTCACAGAGCACGGTACTAATAACAGCCACTTTTATGTAATCCCATGAGGCAGGATTGCATCTTACAGTGAAGAAGACCATTGCCTGAACTTAGGATAGAGGAAACAGCTGCCTACATTGATTGCTTAAGAATCAACCAGATGTATGGCTGCTTCAAGAAACAAAGGCAAATATTACTGGCTTCACAGAACACGATGCTAATACCAGTCTCTGCGGTGTAATTCACTGAGGAATGATAACAGCTCACAATGAAGAAGACCATTGCATTCACTTAGGAAAGGGAGGAAACAGCTGCCAGCTTGATGACTTCAGAAACAACCAAATGTGTGGATGCACAAAGGAAGCAAGGCACATATTACTCACTTCACAGTGCACAATGCTAATACCAGTCAGTTTTGTGTATTGCACTGAGGAAGGATTGTAGATTACACCTATGAAAACCACTGCCTGCACATAGGACAGAGAGGAAACATCTGCCTAGCTTGATGACTTCAGAAACAACCAAATGTGTGGCTGAACAAAGGAAGCAAGGCCAATATTACTGATGTCCCTGAGCAAGATGCTAAGACCAGGCTCTTCCGTGTAATCCACTGAGGGAATACTGCAGCTTACAGAGAAGAAGGCCATTGCATGCACTTAGGACAGAAGAGAAACAGCTGCCTGGCTTGCTGGCTTCAGAAGCCACCAAATGTGTTGCACGAGAAAGGAACCAAGGCAAATATTATTGACTTCACCGAGCACAATGCTAATACCAGTCACTTTTAGTAATGCACAGAGGAAGTATTGCAGCTTATATCTACAAAGACCTCTGCTTGCATTTAGGACAGTGAGAAAACAGTTGTCTACTTGATGGCTTCAGAAACAACCATATGTGTGGCTGGACACAGGAACCAAGTCAAATATTACTTACTGCACTGTGCACAATGCTAGCACCAAACTCTTCTGTGTAATGCACTGAGGAAGTATTGCAGCTTACAGTGAGGAAGGCCATTGCCTGCACTTAGAACAGAGTGGAAACCATTGCCTAACTTGATGGCTTCAGAAATAATCAAAAACATGGCTGGACAAAGGAACCAGGGCCAATATTATTGGCTTCCCTGAGCAAGATGCTAATACCAGCCTCTTCTGTGTAATCCACTGAGGAAGCATTGCACCTTACAGTTAATAAGGCCACTATCTGCACTTAGGACAGAAAGGAAACACTGACCTAGATTGATGGAGTTAGAAACAACCAAATATGTCGCTGCATGAAGGTACCAAGGCGAAGATTACTGACTTCACACAGCATGATGCCAATACGACTCTACTGTGTAGTCCCCTGAGCAAAGAATACTGTTAACAGTGAAGAAGGCCATTGACTACAGTTAAGACAGAGAGGAAACTGCTGCCTAGCTCGATGGCTTCTAAAACAATGAAATGTGTGGCTAGGCAAAGGAAACAAGGCAAATATTACTGACTTCATATGGCACTGTGCTAAAACCAGCCTCTTCTTTCTAATCCACTGAAGATGGATTGCATCTCAGGTGAAGAAACTTATTTCCTGCACTTATGACAGAGTGGAAACAACTGCCTACATTGATGGATTCAGAATCAAGCAAATGTGTGGCTGCTCAAAGGAAACAAGGCAAATATTACTGACTTCACAGAGCATGATGCTCATACCAGCTTATTCAGTGTAATTCACTGAGGAATGATAGAAGCATACAATGAAGGAGACCGTTGCTTTCCCATAGAAAAGACAGGAAACAGCTGGCTAGCTTGATGTCTTCAGAAACAATCACATGTGTGTGTGGAGAAAGGAACCAAGGCAAATATTACAGACTTCACAGAACATGATGCAAATAGCAGCCTTTCTCTATAATCCACTGATGAATGATTTCAGATTACTGTGAAGACCATTTTCAGCACTTAGGATAGAGAAGAAACAACTACCTACCTTGATGGCTTCAGAAACAACCAAATGTGTCACTAGACAAAGCAACCAAGGCAAATATTACTCAGTTCACGGTGCACTATGCTAATACCAGTCAATTTTGTGTAATGCAATGAGGAAGGATTGCAGATTATAGCTACGAAGGCCACTGCCTGCACTTGGGATAGAGAGGAAACAGCTGCCTACCTTGATGGCTTCAGAAACAACCAAATGTGTAGCTGGACAAAGCAAACAAGGGAAATATTACTTCACAGTGCATGCTGCTAACACCAACCTCCTCTGTATTATGCACTGGGGAAATATTCCAGCTTATAGCAAAGAAGGACATTGCCTGCACTGATGACAGAGAGAAAAGTGCTGCCAAGCTTGTTGGCTTCTGAAACAACCAAATGTGTGGCTGAATAAAGGAACCATGTTAAATATTACTGACTTCACAGAGCATGATGCTAATACCAGCCTCTTCTGTTTAATCCACTGAGGAAGCATTGCAGCTTACTGTGAAGAAGGCCATTGCCTGCACTTAGGACAAAGAGGAAACAGCTGTCTAGATTGATGGCTTTAAAAACAACCAAATGTGTGGTGGCACAAAAGAACCAAGGTGAAGATTACTGACTTCCCAGATCTTGATGCCAATACCATGCTCTTCTGCATAATGCACTGAGGATGGAATACAGTTTATAGTGAATAAGGCCATTGCCTGCATTTTGGACCAAGAGGAAACAGCTACCTAGCTCGATGGCTTCAGAAAGAATGAAATGTGTGGGTGGACAAAGGAACAAGGGCAAATATTACTCACTTCACAGAGCACCGTGCTAATACCAGCCATTTCTGTGTAATGGACTGAAGGATTGCAGTTTACATCTACGAAGGCCACTGACCTCATTTAGGACAGACAGGAAACAGCTGCCTACCTTGATGGCTTCAGAAAAAAACCAAATGTGTGGCTAGAAACAGGAACCAAGGCAAATGTTACTGACTTCACAGAGTGAGATGCTAATACCAGACACTTTTGTGTAATGCAGAGGAAAGACTGCGGCTTACAGTGAACAAGGCCATTGCCTGAACTTAGGACTTAGAGGAAACCGCTGCCTAGCTTGTTTGCTTCAGAAACAAACAAATTTGTGGCTGGACAAAGGAAACAAGGCCAATATTACCTGCATCGCTGAGTATGATGCTAATACCAGCCTCTTCTGTGTACTCCACTGAGGAAGTCTTGCAATGTACAGTGAAGAAGGCTATTGCCTGTGCTTAGAACAGAAAGCAGCAGCTTCCAAGCTTGATGGCTTCAGAAACAACCAAATGTGTGGGTGCACAAAGTAACCAAGGCGAAGATTACTCACTTCACAGAGCATGATGCCAATAGCAAGCTCTTCTGCGTAGTGCATTGAGTAATGAATACACTTTACAGTGAATGTCATTGTCTGCACTTTGGACAGAGAGGAAACACGTGCCTAGCTTGATAGTTTCAGAAGCAGCCAAATGTGTGGCTGGATGAGGGAACTAGGGCAAATACTCCTCACTTCACAGAGCATGGTGCATGCTGATTTTTGGTGTTATTTCTTTTGCAACTGGGGTTCTCTTCAGAAAATCCTTGTTTGTTTCTACATTTTTGATCTTTTGCTTATTTTTATCTTCCACAGCCAGTTTCTGTTTCAATGTATAGGTCTCTGATTCATTTTTATTTTAGTTCAGGGTGAGAGATTTGGGTCTCAATTCACATTTCTGCATGCAGGTAATCAGTTTTCCAAGCATCATTTATTAAAAAGTCTACATTTTACCAGCAAATTTTTGGTCCCTTTATCAAAAATCAGATGGTTTAATATGCAATAGTTTTGGGATCGTTTAGTCTGTTTCACTGTTCCACATGTTTGTTTTTGTGCCAACACCGTGCTGTTTTCATCACTATAGATTTTCAATATAAGTTGAAATCCAGAAATGTGTTTCCCTCCAGTTTTGCTCCTGTCGCTCAGTGTTGCTTTTGCTAATCTGGCTCCTTTAGGGTTCCATACATATTTTAAGGTTGTTTTTCCTACTTCTGTGAGAATGCTGTTGATATTTAGACTGGGATTGCAGTAAATTTATATATTGGTTTTGGTAATATGGCCATTTTGACTATATTGATTCTGCTTATCCAAGAAGAGGGCATATCTTTCCTCTTTATTTTTCTTTCTTTCTTTCATTTATTCTTTATGGCAGTCAGGATCTCACAATAAAAAAAGTACAAAACAAAAAGGTTGAAAATTTATTCTTATTTGGAATGGGGTATGATAATTTACCAATTCATAGAAAATACATTTGGTTTGTATCATAAGGGGTAAGTTGAAATATTTATATGTAAAGAAGAAAGTAAGCATTGCTTAACTATTCTGGATGCTTTCTTTTTTACAAATAGAGAAGTTTAATTTTCAGTGTTTCTAGATTTTTAGATTTCCATGAACTAAATAAATATAAATTTGACTTTTCTATAAATTTACAGATGACACTAAAAGAGTTTTTAATACCTTGGTATTTAATGTTTTGACAAAAAGTTTAAATATAGTTTACATTTTAAAAATTCTCTTTGATTATTTAGTTCACTAGCAAAATTTCAGCCTGTGTGGTCACTTTTACAGAACCACACTGTCTTGCAAAGCAAAGTCTGTCTCACACGTGGTGCTATGCACAAACCCAGGGCTTCATTTCATCTCAGTTTACTGAAAGATCCTGACTCCACATAACCCTTCAATAAAAAAGAATAATGCTGATAAGTGAAAAACTTTTAACAGTCATAACGAAATGTAGACACAAAGACAATGAATAAAATTTTCACAAGTCTTTTTATTTGAAATTCTACTGAGACTATAACTCTCTTACAGAAAACCAAATGTATATCCATTATTACTCATTTTACATATACTTGTTGAGTGTCCAACTTCTACCAGGCACTGAGTTATAAAAGGAATCATGAAAACATAACAGATACAAGAAGATAATAAACTAAAGTCTTTTTTTCAGTAGGGTCACAGTAAAGACTTGAAGAGTCTGTGGCAAGAGAGAGGCAACCTAAATTTTGATGAACTTCAGCAAAATCTTGATGGATAAGAGTCAGACTTCCTGAGGCTTTAGAAAATTCCTGCTTCTAAAGACAAGTTATTGGTGCCAGGATGTTTCTAGCCCAAGTAATCATAGAGAAATACTTTTTACAGAGGCAGGTGTCTTTCTGGAACAGTCTGTGAAAGAAGGACTAGTACCACCCAGCAATGGTCTTTGGTCTGCATTTTGATGCTTCTGTGAAAGGATTACATCATAGACAGGATGAATTTATCTCTACCCTCTCAATAATTTCATAAAAGGCCATGCTAATGTGAAAATTGAGGCAGCATTCACCAAGTATGACCAAAACAAATACCAGGAACTGGCCAAACATGAGCACTACCATGTGGGAGAAGACTTGGAAAAAGAAACTTTGGATCTGCTCTTTGAGGGCCTGATTATGTTCAGCACCTACCATGTACCAAACACTGCACTAAGTGGTGGGCTAATGCAAATCTCTCTCTCTCTCTCTCTCTCTCTCTCACTCTCGCTCTCTCTCACTCTCTCCTCTTTCTCTTTGTCTCTCTCTCTCTCCCTCCTTTGCATTTTGTCAAATTATTCTCCTATGATTATACTTGTCTTACAGTATAATGTATAGAAAGTATAGAGCTACTACTGTACAGTTATCTTCCATGAAAAGAAAGTGAAAAATATGTTCATTTATTTTTTCCTTCACTATGTTATGTCTTTAGTGTTCTTTCTTCACTAAACAAAAACAACTCCTCCCTAGTTGTTAAGATCTGGTATAAGAATTTGCCAATGTACAAACATTAAAAAGTGTGGGATATCTGGGCTGTACCAACACTTTGGTAGAATTTAAGTGGGATCTCAGTATTCCTGATTCTCACTCAATGACTACATCCAGTTTTGACAAAGGCAGTAAAACTAATATACCATCTCTATTCTGAATGGAGACATCAGTCCTCTGGGAAGGTTAAAAGAGCCAACCAAACTCTAAAGTAAATTCTGGCAAGACTTTGCCATGAGATTTCCAAATTTTGGCTCTGATTATTGTCCAGAGCCCTCATGAAGATTCTAAACACCTGCAAAACAAGACTAAATATGTGTTGAGATGCTATATGGGAGGCCTTTTCTGTCTTTTGATGTGGGTTTGGACTCAGAGGCCACTGAGACTCTTATAGTACTTTATTAATCTGGGCCACATACAACAAGTTATCTAACTATATGGAAACAAAGTCCCACCAGTTCCTGACCTGGGGGTGGCCCACCTAGTGTGTGCTCTGCAGACCAAGTGCTCATTAAGACTTGGAAAGAAGAGATCCTGTGGACCAAACAAAACCGAAATAGAAGGGCCCCTTTTCAGTGATCCTCACCACACCCACAACAGTAAAGATGACAAGAATGGACAGAGAGATTCATCTTTCCAGGATAAGTGCAGCCCCACCTAAACTGTCTGAGGCATGGACTACCAAGAAGCAGGAAGCTATTCCTGTGAACCTCTGGAAAATCTGAGACTCCTCTTCAAAAAGCAAGACTCCAGTACTGCTCCAGGTACAGATGAGTTGAACCACTAATGACCCCAATCCACCTCAGCTCAGATGGGCACCTGTACTGGGATTTTTCGTTTTAACTGAATCCAAAATATGTGTTATTTTGCTAGGACTACAGCTCTCAGGCTCTTGGTAGTTTATCTAATATCCCTCTTTGCCAAGCCTTCCTCACCGTGGGAAGGAATAAAACTTAGAAAACTCCCAAATGATAACAGAAGAACAGTATCTCGAATTGCTGGATCTGTCGTGAAAAAATGTGACAAATCAGCAAATATTTTAAGCTGTTCCTTCTCATGTTTGGCTCCTGTCTCCTCAACCTAATAGTAAAGTTTGTCCATTCTAAGCTTTAAAAAACCTACCTTTAGATGATGATCCAGATTACACTCCATGACTCTCCTGAAAAATTCCAAGAGCTTTCAGTGAACAGGTAACTCAACAATTCTCAACATATGGGAACTCCTGCACTATTTCTGACAGGCTATTTCCAGCCCTTCTGGAAAGTCCCAACATCTCCAGAAAGCACATAACTCCCTGTAGATAGTGTCAGTGTCCTCTTTCAGCAGGAAGCAGCTATTTGAAGAAAGAGACCTCCACTCTCTCAGCATCTCATAAATAATTATGGGGCTTATATCTCTCAGGGGAAAATGAGGTTGACAATTAAGACTGGGGCAAAAGTGATCAAACAAAAGGACATAATCCTGAGGTACAGACACAGAACGCAGAATCCAAGAATTACTGGAGCTCCTGAGTGCTATAGAAGGAACCAATCAAAAAAGGGGTATTTTCAATATTGTATTTATATGTGATGTGAAATCAGGTGAGTCTTTTATAGGACACTTAAAATTTGGTGGTAGTCAGGAGGCTGAGGTAGGTGGAGCGTTGTGAGTTTGAGGCCAGCTTGAGCTACAATGTGAGCGCAAGGCTGGCCTGAGCTACATAGTGCGACCCTGCCTCAAAAAACTAGGGCTGGGAGTTTGGCTCAGTGGCTTAAGCGCCTGTTTGGCAGGCGTGAGGCTGTGAGTTCGATCCCTGGTGCCAGGAAAAAACAAATAAAAATAAATAAATTTGGTGGTAGGCTATAATCGTTGATTGTGTCAACTTGGAAAATTTAGAAGTTCAAATCAGTTCAGCAATTCTACAGCATAGGGTATAGAGGACCCACCCCGGGGTGGCTTCTTGCCCAGCTAACAAATTGCTGGCTAGTCTGGTCTCTTTTTAAGAAAGGACCACAGGACCATGCTGAGAGCTCAACATCCATGCCTGATGCTGATAGTTCAGGCACTATTAGTGGTTGTCAGAACAGCAGGTTTGGAGGCAACCCATTGAGCAAGCACTGGAGTAGGCAAAGGATGCCACAAACCAGCAATGCTACCCTTCAAATGCAGATAGGAGCTATGGATATTTAAAAAGATCAAATCAAGATGATGGAGGATGTCTTGAATGATGCAGCAAAAGTTAAGTACCCTTTCTCGTTCATATAGCTTTCTTTCTTTTTTCTTTTGCTATTTTTTTCTTTCCTCCTTCCTTCTTTACTCCCCCTTCTCCCTCCCTTTTTTCTCTTTTCCTCCCTCCCTTTCTTCCTTCCTCCATTCTTCTTTTCTTTTTCTTTTTTCTACTCTCCACCCCACCATGATATGGGTGTACTGTTTGATACCAAGACACAATTTGGTACTGGGAGTGGGGCCATTACTATGACTACCTGATCATGTGGTTCAAGAGCCTTTACGAGCCAGGTGTAGTGGCACACACCTTTAATCTCAGCACTCAGGAGGCTGAGGCAGGAGGATTGTTGTGAGTTCGAGACCAGCCTGGGCTACAAAGTGAGTTCAAGGCCAGCCTGAACTGCATAGTGGGAGCCTGTCTCAAAGAACAATAGGGCCAGGGATTCAGCTTAGTGGCATAAGTGCCTGTCTGGCAGGCACAAGGTTGTGAGCTCAATCCATGGTACCAAAAAAAAAAAAAAAAAAAAA
>RJWM01033368.1:0-20665 GCA_004363535.1 Dasyprocta punctata
TTTTTCTAGAACTTTGCCAACTTTTTTTTTTTTTGTATTGGGGATCAAACTCAAGACTTTGCACTTGCCAGCCAAGTGCTTATTCCACTGAGCTAAATCCTCAGCCTTTTGCCAACTTTTTAATCAGATCGCTTGGTTGGGGGGATTAATTATATATATGAAATTAAATGCATAATGTACATGAAATTATGTATGTATACGAAAAAAGTTTTTTAATTTCATATATTTATATATATGATATCATGAGTTTGATCCCCAGTACCAAAAAAAAAAAAAAAAAGGCTGGGGATGTAGCTCAGTGTGAAGGTCTTTGATTCAATCCCCAGTACTACTTATAGACAATACCAGTTCATCAGAAAAACAGCTAGCAAAAATTTTTCCCATTTTGTGAGATATCACTTCACTATATTGATTGTTTCCTCAGCTTTGTAGAAAATCTTTTTATTTGATGTGCCCTTATCTATTGATTCCCCTAATTATTTCATTTGCTTTAGGAGTTACATGTAGGAAGCCCATGCTTGTGCCTATGACTTCCACTGCTGCCCCTATGTTTCTACTTAGAGTTCCAGTTTTTCTGTTTTTATGTCTAGATCTTTGAGCAATTTTTATTCAAGTTTAGTACGGTGTGGGAGATTTGATAGCTCTTGTTTCATTCTTCTTTATATTGATGACCAGTATTACTAAACCTATGCGTTGAAGAGCCTCTTTTTGAAAGCATATTTTTTAATACCTTTGTCAATTAACTGAAGCTGAAGCTATGTGACGCTATTTCCATGGTTTCTCTTCCTTTTCTTCCATTGTTTTCCATGCCTATTCATTAAGCCAGTGCCATGTTTTTCTTGTTACTCTAGTTTCACAATAAAACATGAAATCAAAATTTATAGTGTCTTCCACTTTGCACTTTTTGCTCAGGTTTACTTGGTCTATTTTGGATCTCTTCTGAATCAAAATAAAGTTTAGGTTTGCTTTTCTCTAGTTCTGTGAAGAGAGTTGGTATTTTAATAGGAATAGCATTATAATGGCATGTCGTTTTGGTAATATGAACATTTTAACAATATTAGTTTTATCTATCCAGGTTCATGGCATGTCTTTCTATTTTCTAACAACCTCTTTAATTTCTTCAGAATTCTTTGGTTTTCATTATAAAGGTCTTTCAACTCCTTGGTTAGCCTGATTCCTAGAAATTTAATGCTTTTAAAACTATCATGAATGGAACTGTTTTTCTGATTCTTTTTTCTTGGTGGGTTCATTGTTGCTGTGCAAGAATACAACTGATCATATGTGTTGATTTTATGTCTTGCCGCTTTCCAGAATCTATCACCAGTAAGAAAATACTGGCGGTGTTTTTGTGCCTTCTATGTAAAAGATCACATAATCTGCAAATACAGATAATTTAATTTATTCCTTTCTCATTCATATTTCTTTTATTTCTTCCCATTGCCCCTTTGCACTGGCTAATGTTTTGATTATGACATAGAAGAACCCATAGTGAGATTAGAATCCATTTTCATATTCCTGATTTTAGAGAACCTTTTCGCTTTTCCCCATTCAGTATGATGTTGGTTGTGAATTTGTCTTATGCTGCTTTTATCAATTTGGATCAGGATTCTCCTGTCCCTATTTTAACCAGTGTTTTAATCATGAAGAGATGTTGGATTTCATCACAGACTTTTGCTATATCTTCTTGAGATGATTTCATGGCAAAATCTTTCATCTTATATTTCAAAAATATTTCTCTTCTCTTTTTATGTGTTTTCCCAAATCAGTATCTGAATATGTCATATGCATGGGCAAAAATCACATATTTTACTTTACTTTTTATTGCAATATCTACTTCAGTATCTTACATTGTGCGTGCTTGATTATACTGTCAAACCACCATGGTATAGTCAATTTTATTACTGTAGCATGACGATCACATTCAGTAAATTAACTTGGAATTAAGTAACTGAGGAAGAAAAGGCAATTAAAGTGATCATTAAGGTTTGGAACTTGTTGAACCTTTGAATTTATTTTCTTTAAGGAGGAAACAATTGATTACATATGAATAAATAATACTTGAGTTATTGCTCTGAATTTTGAAGAGATTTTATGGCTACTATTTAAGCTGTAAGAAGAGAGATTCCTTAAAAGATGATTGCTACATTAAAAGATGATGATGGGTTACACTAAATTGCATTGAAGGAGTGCAAAATATATAAATTCTGGATATACTTCTGAGGTGGTGTCAATCCCTCCAAAGTGGTTCGGATATGGAGACATAAGAGTAATGAATATCTCCATAGATTTGCTTCAAGCTTTTCAACCTCACAGGATTTATTAACTCCTGAAATACAGAGGTCTAGCAAAGGAATTAAAGCTACATAAAATAAGTTAAGTTCTAACAATTTTAGTGTTATGTTTTTGAGTATAGAGTTTGTATTGTAGAGGTGATGCACTGTACATGAAACTTCAGTTTCAGGGAAGGTTTTTGGGATTATGTTGCATGGTAGGTGAATTATAACTATTATAAATGGCTAAATTATTAATATCCATTGGCCCAATGTAGCTGGTAATTAGGAAAAGAATAAGCAACATTTAGGAGAAATTACAGTCTCATAGTATTGCTATTTTAAACAGCATCAGATACCAGTAAGACAACATAAAAACAGAACAAAATGGTGCCAAATAAAACAAAATCAAACCCACTTACCATCCTAGAATGAATTCTGCAGTGTGTACTGTGTGTATGGGATGGTATATCTCAGAGAAAGCATCTTTAGCTTTGTTTTTCTCCACTAGTCATACAGATAGCTTATGTATCTAAGTTTTGTTCACCATTCAACTTTGTGCCATAATTTATATATTCCATGTATAATGGTTAGACAAGAAAGAGTAGAATTCGCTGAGGTCAGCACATTTATTTATGTCTATATCATATTAGCAAAGTTTATTAGACTTTATTCACACTGTGTGTAAGCTAATTGAGAGTGAAAGCTTTGTTTTCAAAGATGAATAACATATATATTATGCACAAACATAAATATATAAAAATATAAACATAAATGTATCTCCAAACTTATCTTAAACATAATTTTAGGTCAAGAATGAGAATTTATAGTTACTACCTGTTAAATGTTCTTGCCTAAAGCTTTAATTTGGTATCTCCCCACATTCTGAGCTATAACCCTCCTAGGTAGAGTAGGAGTGATATTTTCTAGGATGCCTTGCCAGAAGAGGAAAGGCCACCTGACAAAATTCCCTTCCAAAAAAGGCTTGATAATAGATATGAAGGTATGGTGTACTTTTTGCTTTCCTAATGGTATTGACTGTGAAGGTTTATCAATCTTTCTGTAGTGTCTTGGCCAGGATGCCACTTGGGGGATCTGACTGCTGGCTCATGGAATGTTCACTGCTGTGCGCTGAAATTATCTGTGTTACAAAAAATTCTCCTTTGTTTGATTAATTTTCCAGGTTATGTATTTCGAGGATTTAATTTTGGGCCCTTCTAGAAGTGACCAAAATATACCTTCTACAAGACACTTTCTGTTTGTGATAAACAAAATTACTGTCACTAAATTTTTTTGGCAAACACCAAAGAACCTTGTGCATTCCATCCTGAGCAACTGGCAACAATACTTAGACATATGTGGCAAAGGTAATTGTCTTTGTTTTTGCCCAGTATGAGTCATGTGCTCTAGCTAGAGAATTAGTCTTGCTAATTTGCTCTTTCCTATCCTGGACAGTTCACATCCTTTATTGGTCCTTTGTTTTCATGCAGTATTGCTACTTCATCTTATCACTTACCCTAGAACTTGTTTACATTCCTAGCAAATGCCAAATTTTTATTAACTGGGTGACTAAGACATGCCTCTTATTGGCTTATGTAAATGTTTGTTATTAGCTGTTTATCCTGTTGGAGTGTTTCCCTTTCACACATATTACCTTTGCACAATCAGCATTGGCTGTATAATCAACAAAAGGAGCCCTTGCTTTTGGTCAATTGTCCGTATGCTAAATACTTGTGATGGCAGGGCAGTTTTCATCTCCAGTCCTTTGAGATCAAATAGTAGCTCTTGGAGTTGAGTGAGGGTTACATATAATGTTAATTCCTCAGATAGGAGAAAAACATATTCCTTAATGTTTAATTTTTTGTGCCTACCTTTACTTGGTAAGAAGAGTCCTTAATTTAATCTTCCATTTTTGTGGAAACAAAGACAAAGAACCTACTTCAAAAGGAAGGCTGTAGGACAGAATGTTCAGGATCATAAGTGAATCAATGAGAAATTCTAGGAATATTCTAGTGGCAAACATTCTATTTTCCAAATTTAGATATAATCTTGAAAAATACAGAACCCACTAAATATGAAAAAAGGATTTAAAACCAATATCTATGAAAGAAGCAAGTAATAAGTAGGTGGAGTTAGAGAAAGATTGGATCCCAGGAACATGTGACATGCATTGCATGATGTGTTTGGTAGATAAACGAGTTGGCCAAAAGTGGCTAAAAAGATGTAATAAAGAGTACTTGGAGATGTTTAAACTTTCTATGCTTCATAAGTCATGAGCTCAATAAGTGGCATAACAAATTACCGTAAAAATACGTATATAAAAATGAGTTTCATTCTATGTACTGCTCCCTCATATTTCTTCTAAAAATATGAGAAAAGACACGTTACATGGATACTTTAGTTATATAAAAATCTGAAGTATTTATTTGTCCAGAATGAGCAGGAAAATTTAGAGTTTCTGAATTCTCCAAATAGGTAAAACACAGTTCCTATGTTTAAGAAATGTTTTCATAAAACCTCAGTTTGTGGCAACAGTAATAAAGGATATATATATATATATATATATATATATATATATATATATTTCAATACTGCTATATAAGTTAATACTGTTACTAAAACAAACGTGTATAAAATTTGTTGATATTAAGCATAGGGATAATGTCATAAAGTAAAAGTTCTGTAAGATTGAGTTTTTTTCTGTTATCTTATACAGGTTCTAGTTTACTCAGATCATCATTGAATGTGAATAATTTTAGATAGAAAAATGCAGAATATCATTTTATAGACTTACTCTTGTTAATATATAAATGAAAATCATACACACAACACACATGCCCTTGTGTGTATCATGAATGTGTCACAACTTGATTACATATGTACAAGTTGACCAGCAATTGGACAGATTGATTTTTTGGTTTTGATGAAGAAGCTACCTATAAATACTCACACAGAGGATTTTGTGATAGACATGTTTTCTCTTGTATAGATACTTAGGAATATGATAGAAAATTTCATGTTAAGTTTGTGTTTAACTTTGTAAGAATTTGTCGTTTATTGGTGAAAGTTAAGGCGGCTTTATGCAATCTGATGAGGAATGTATGAATTTATATGGTTCTGTTCCCTCACTAGTGCTTTATATTACCTGAGTTTCTCTTTTTTTGTTTGTAAATTAGTAAGAGTCCATGTAGTGCTACCTCGGTATAGTTTAAATTCTGTTTTCTACAATGATGAATTGTCTTGAACATGTTTTCTCATGGTCATTTTCTGCCTGTATCTCTTCTTCAGGGAAGTAGCTTTTCAAATCTTTGCCTAATTTTCTTTGTTGTATCTAATCACCGAGTTTTAACAATTTATATAAACTTTTTTTTATTTAAGAGAAAAAAAGACATATAAGAAAGACAAAAAGCAAAAGAGACAAACAAATGACTAGAGTAAATGCACAACAGTAGCATAGGTTTACAAAACAGAATGATAGAAACTAGACAATGGTTGCAATATTGCGTATAGTTAACTTCAAAATGGTTGTTTACATTAACAGATATAGACAATTAAAATTAATCTAATCATACGAGTATTAACCAATCTTTCTCAATAACTAATACATTCAGCAGTATGTTTGTTTTAGTTATCTTACATATACATATGTACAAATTTATATCTTTTCCTTTACCCTTCCTTCTTTCCCCCGTTTCCCTACCCAATTACTTTTGCTCTTCGAGCAGATTTTACCCTTCCATAGTATTTATTATAAATTTTGGATCATATATACTTTTTCAGTTTCTTACACTAAGGAGACAGTATGGTATTTACACATGTGGGTTTGATTTATCTCACTTGTGAGTATGGTCTCAAGTCGTGTCCATTTACTTACAAAAGTCTCAATGCAATCTTTCTTAATAGCTGAGTAGTACTCCATTGTATAAGCTTTGTATTTTGTGTTTATTTTTTTAGAGGTTGTGAGTAGTATTTTCAGTATCTTAATATTCTATTTCATAGACTGTAAATTTTTAATTTTTATGTAATTCAGTTTATCAGACTGCTAATATGCTAATGTTTGTGTTCTCAGTCAAACTGCCTAACTCAAATTCACATGACAGTTTTACTAGTGGTTAGTAGAGTTTGGTTTTTTAATTCAAACCTGTGATACAATTTTTTGGATAAGATTTAATTAATGTTGCAAAATTTGTGTGAAAGTTCACTTTTTTATTTAACTAGTACCTTCATAATCATTTCTTGAAAGGTCTATCACTCCTTCCATTGAATTTTCTTGACACATTGATCATCAATTGAGCCATCTGAGGTGGAATATGACAACTTGAGAGACTGAGGCAGGAAGATCATGAGTTAAAGGACAGCCTGAGTAACTTAGTGAGATTCTCCCTCTCAATTAATAAAACTAAAAGTGGTGTGAGTGTTCTAACGTGTTAGGGATCTCCTGCATTCAATCTTTAGGAGCAGCAAAAACAATCTATTGGTGATGTATGTCAGACTCTGTTTCTGGACTTAATGACCAGATCTCTACATTGGCTTTAAAATAATTTCTTATTTATTCCTGAATGAAGGCTAAACTCCTTGGAAATCAATCTAATATATATGTCGATTTTGTATTTACAACATAATTCACAAGTGTTCTCTTGAGATAAGGAAGGAATATGATTCTGAGAGTATAAATTAAAATAGCAAATATCTGTCATTTGCTGGCCTGGAACTCACAGCAATTTATATCCATGTAGCTTTATAATTATTCAAGAATATTCTATCAGAAATGATTGAATTAAATTCTGCATTTTTTCACATTGTCCACATTTTGCATTGAACATTAACAGTTTCATGAGTATGGTTAAAATAATACTAAACCCAGATCAAATGGCGAAACCAACTTGTCTGCACTAAAATGTCTCTTCACAGGAACTATGACCACTGCTATTTGTAAGCAAAGTTTTTACTCATTTTGTGCATTTTGTCTGCTTATTTCCTTTTCTTTTGATTAGGCTGAATTTACGAGGTCTTGTGATGTGATGTTTACAGGAATATTTTATAAAGGCATAAAATCTTTTAAGTATATTGAGTCATTTTACAGAGTGAGAAACATCATTATCCATTGTGCAGAAAAAGAAAGAAGAAACAGACTACTCAGACAATACTTGTCAAAAATTCAGAACTCTGCAATCAAAGCGTTTTATTTTTGATTGTACTTTAACACCAGTTACCATTTACACTAAAATGGAAGAAATAACTTCCCTTTTCTGGAATATTTGCCACCTAATCTAGTGCATAGTTTTTAAGCATTGAGTTTTCCATTTTTAATTTTTTTTCAGCATTGCAGTAATAAGCCCTATGATACAGCTTCTAAGAAGTCACATCTTTGTTTACTTGAGACATCTTGTGAGCACATTTACCCAAAGCCTACCACAGAGTGATGGTGGAGATGATGAGAAACTTGTATAATAAAAAAGAAAACAGTGATGAAAAGTGAAAAAGAACACCACTTTTATGAAGTGGCAGGAATTATTTTACCTATGCAATCAGAAAAGATGTTTTCATCTTAACTTATCATCCATTCTAAAATAAAACAAAGGTTAATGATCATAGCAAAAGCATACATTTATGTTTTCTGATTCATAAACAAATATAAATATACACTCAAATTTTTGACAAAAATATTTAATGCTTAGTAATATACAAACATCTAAAAATATTTATGCTTTTCTCTAGTGAAAGTACAGTTCCAAAACAAAAAGTGAAATCTGAAGAGATTGCATTGAACTTTGAGCAATCCAGTTTCATGTATAATGGTGTTGGACCTTTGGATAGGGGATGGGAGAAGTAAAACATGCACTCAAATAACCAGAGAGCATGTGAATTATATCACTAATATGTGCAAAAAAGCAACAACAAAAAAGATACAGCAAGAAGTGAAGAGTCTTGTTGAAAAACCAAAAGAAATTAATACCTTTTTGAAAGAATGCAGGTGGTACATTACAGCATGCAATGAAATTTTACTATACAATATTTTGGAACTATGTTGAATTTTGGTACATATGGTATTTCATTCATTATCACCATTTTCTCTCTATGGTGTAGGTAAACCTCATTTCCAAATGGCAAATGTATCGGCTCCTTATGATAAAAAAATTAAAAACCACTAACCAATTTTAACTTTGGCATACTACATAGTTGCTAAAGAACAAAAATAACTAAAATAAAAACAGAAACATTTCTGGGAATGTTATGATTTTATTATTTCCCTAGTGACATACGTTCCTTCATTATTTCCTGAATGGCATATGTGTTTCTTTATCATAAATTTGAAACATATTGAATATCGGACTCTATGTGCAAATATTTACTTGATATCATATCATATAGTACCTGAAAATGTAATAATTATTACATATTTCTTTTATAACACTGTAGTAGTCTACAAATTTAATAATGAATCAAAATTTGTACCTTACTTTATAGGTAAAAAAAATCTGACAATTTACATAGCTATTTGTTGGAAGAGATAGTTTCACACAGCTATTTGTTGGGAGAGATAATTTCTGTAATAACTATGCTGTAGTATGTGCTGAATAAAGTTTAAGTAAAGCACAGAAAGACTATACAAGGTAAAGGATATTCAAAAACTACTGGAAGAATAATAATTAATTTAGTTCAACACATCATGTTATTTTTGCCTTACAAATAGTTTTACCTATTAGTCAAACTTTTATCTTACATTACTTGATGAATTATTATTAAGACTTTTATGAGCTACCTATAGAAACACTTCCTACAATCTTAGGATTATTGTGGGTATTGAAACTGAATGTGTTCAATCAATATGAACTTTTTCCTAATCTGTATAGTGCTTACAGTATTTTAAGTGAGTTCCATTCAGTATTTGTAAAGATGTAACTCACATTCCAGCAACATACTAACAGCAACTTTTAAAATTTGTGTTTGCAGTTTTTAGGAAAAATTTTGGAATATTTGTGTCAAGTGCTGCATGTACGAAAATATTTTAAAGTCATTACATTGAGGGTGTAAAATTACTATGAATAGTTATTTATTTCTCTGTTCTGTTATTCCTATTAGAAAAGTCCAGTAACTAAAACAATTGGTTTCCACTTTACCATGATTGAAGTTGTTCTGCAATTCACAGTTTGCTTATATATTTTTAATTTCTAATTATTTTATTAAGGAATATTTTATATGCTCTTGCCTCATTTTATAAATCCTCAAAGAAATAAATTTATTTTCTGTTGTCCTTGACAACATATACTTTTGTTACAATCTTGATTTTATGAGGTATACTCTTTCTAAATTTTATACACAACTATCCCATTTATGATGGATATTAGTCAACTTTCCCATCACTGAGATACAACACCTGGCCCCCACAGTGTAAAAGAGGAGAAGGTTAATGTGGTTTATGCTTGCAGGGGATTCAGTTCGTGATTGGCTGGGTCTAAGACAGGAACACTACGGCAGAAGAGCATACCAGAGCAAAACTGCTTATTTCATAGTAGACAGGAAACTCAGTAGGAGAACAGTACTAGCAAAGAAATGGGAAAAGTACTATATACAGTGTCCAAATTCATGTTTCCAAAACCCACCCAGAAACACCTAGAAGTGTGCTTCATAAATCCTTCAAGCAGATCCCAAAATAAATAAGTCAATATTTCACCCTATCCACTTTTGATCTTAAAGATATTTGCATTTAAGTAGGAGAATTTACAGAAATTTAATAATTCTTCAAACAGTACTTTCCAAATATTCAGTGACTAAGTTATAATTTTATCAACTTGATCAAGTTAAATGTGCTCTTTCTGTTGAAGCACAAGGCACAGTTAGCAAAGATTGCTCTTGGTTTGTCTCAAGAGAGCTTTTCTGACCTCTCCAGGGTAGTTTAATAGTGAATGCATTTCCATCAATGTGCTGAAGAGATAGAGGGATCCTTGCCAACATTCTTATATGGCTGATCCTAACTAGAGACTTAAATTCAGGATAAGGTGGTTGATTTATGAGTTTCCATTTTCCCTTAAGTACAGCACCAAAACACTTAGGCCAATTAGATCTTTTAAGGATTTCTATAACGTAAGAATCACCTATGTCTTCTTTTCAAGGAAAGCAAAAGGAATTCATCAGGTCAAAAGGACATAGTGCTATTCAAACTTACAGGTGGCAATAAATCCACTACTTTAGCACTATATAATGAAATCTTGTTGTGTCTTTATTTGAGAAACACATTAACATTTAATCAAGTAACAGCAACTGATATGTGACTGACAAACACTAATTTTTCATGTATTTACATATCAAAAATTCACAAATCCTGTGATGAAAATATTATGTCCATTGTTCATGAATGATAAAGCTAAGTGAAACAGCAATTATGTGACTTACTAAAAGTCACGAAGCCTGTGAATGTACTGATCTTACTTAAGAATTCACATATTGTGACTAAGGAAATTTCAAGAATTAAAATTTGCCAGCACCCAATGGTCTTCTTAGACTCTGCTGTCTGTTTCCAGATATGTGAATTTCATGATCCTATCTAGTGATATAAGTGGAATACTATACACACGCAGTTTTACATAAATTAAGAAACTTACTTGAAGGGGCCTCTATTCTTGTTTTTACTACAAAGAACCAGCACATGACACAACTTGTTGACAGAGACCGTTAGTCATAAAAATTCCCATTGATCAATGCTTGAGCTGTGACCATCAGAGGAAAAAAAGAGGAGCTAGTGATACCCCTGGCTAGTCAGTAGATTTTTCCAGATTGAGATGGAACAGTACACACATTTCAGATGTAATATCAAAGTCATTGTTTATATCCAGAAGGGTTTGTTATATTAGAATGCTTTTGTTTATTCAGTATTGTGAAGATCTGAAAACTATTTATCTAAGACATCTCTATTCCTTGGAGAAAGTAAATCAAGTGTATCTTTTGAGAGGCAAGTCAAGGGTAGTAGAAAATAAAAAATTGTAACATTAAGACTTTTTCTAGAATAAATGTCTCATGTGTAGTGTCATTTTCAATACTCAATACTATATTTTAAAATGTATTACTGTTATTTATTATTTTGTAAGTAAACATCTAAGTTCCTAATGAAGAGGTTAATATATTCTATTTTTGCATCATTTCCATAGTTCAATATTATGGTTATTAAAATTATAACTGCAACTGAAAGTCATCTCTTTTGTTTATACAAAGTGTTTACCATAAAGCTAATCTGATTTTCAAAAATTATTTTATTTATTTTTATTTTATTTATTATTTGTTTATTTTATAGTCCTATAGATCAAATATGGTGCTTTATATAGGGAGCATTCAGTTGCTGAGATATATAATCACTCTATAATATTTTTTGATATTAAGGGATTTCACTTTTTAAAGCTGAGATAATTGTCATAAACATCTCCACAACCTTATTTATCCTTAATAAGTTGGGTGTTCTATGTTTTTTGTAATGTTATTTTTCCTTACAAAAATGCAATCATCATTGAATGAATGATTTTATAAATGGATATTTTTAGTTACTAAAATGAATAACCTTCATCAAGGTTAATGAACTAATGCTTGAGTTTCCTTTAACTTTTATTTTTTTTATTAGTAATTATAATTAAAGTAGGTCATAAGGGTGGCACCTGATCCAATATGACTGGGGAATCATTATAAGAGGAGGCAACACCAGCTTGACAGAGTAAAAGCTACTTGAAAACACTGTCAGATCCAGTGTCTGAGAGCCAAGGAAAGAGTCTTCATGAAGAACGAACTTGCTGCTCTAATTTCTTGACCTTGAATTCCCATGCTCAAGAACTGTGAGAGATAAATTTTGGTTAGTTAAGTCACCCAGTCTGTGTATGTTTTTATGGCAGTCTGAGAAGATTGATGCAATAATTTTAACTGGAGTATGTTCTATGAAGCGGAGGCACATGATCTATGAGGAGCTATAATAGGATAGACTGACAGAACTTAGAAGGTCAGAAAGCACTTCTGTAGGAAGGGTGATTGAACTTGTATGAAAGATGCTCATAGCTAATGTGGCAAAGGAAAGAGCATCAGGAGACACAGAGACTGTGAGAGAAGCAAAAGCCTATGTGGAGGTATTCATACTCTCTGTTTATAGTGTTTGAAGCAGGAAGTGCCTGTGCGTGTGTGTGGGCACACAGGCCTGCCTGGGTTGTGGGTCTCACATCAAAAATAAGTGACCATTGCACGTAAGAAGTGATGGCAGCATAGAGGTGCATATGGTGGGAATTCATGAAAAAAGCAATTGTGCTTCAAATGACAAGACATGAAGAAGAAAATTGTGATCCAGAATCCAATGTTGTCAATAAATGAGGGGGAAGAGGTTTGGTTCTTCATATTAATAGTATTTTCTGCTTTCTCTGAGTGGCAAAAAGAAAGAAAGAAAGGAAAATCAAACCATGAGGCCTTCTGCACTTCAGAGAACACTGAACTAGAAAAGATATAGGAGTGTTACAAAAATAACCTGAGAACTGTTAATGAAGCAGCTCACACTTAATTTTACTTTCTGTCTTTAGCTTACTGCTGTTCATCTTTTTCTAAAGTGAGGCAAAAATGGGTAGTAATGTAACAACTAATAATATTACTTTCTGCCTAAATTTCTCCCTAGGAACTCAGAGTATTACATACATATTATTCCATCAATCTTCATAACATTGCAAATAAGAGCGCTGACATTCCAGAAGCACTGGAGAAAAAGAATGGGTACTATAAGTGTGATAATGGTCAATTGAAATTTTAGATTAGTTCTAGTAGCTCAGTGCAAGCTCATTAAGCAAAGGTTTGGTTTAAGAAATATATTTTACTGACTTTGTTATGAAAGTTGAATGCTCATATCAATTCACACGCTCTGCACCTCAACTCACCATTGAAAATGTGTTAGAACTACTGCTTCACTGTTGATAAGGAAAGGCCTCTCCTGTGGGTCGGGTAACACATTTAAGAATGGAGGTTTCTAAGGAAAGAAAAACAAGAAATTATTTGAAGTCATTTCTATGTATTATTTTATTCACTTTTGTTTGATTCTTATGGCTATTTCTTGTTGATGTAATATTAAAATTGGACTGTTGATTTCTTGATTTTAAATATTTAGAAAACACAGAAAAACCCAAGAAACACAACAGATGAAATGGTGTAGGCAGGATAACTTAAACTAAATTTGGTGTGTTTTCTCCTTTCTCCTTTAACTCTTTGAAAGAGAAAATTCAAAGGACCGTTCCCAAGTTTGGAGCTTCAAAGTCATGAGCACAAGCTGAGGCAGGCTTTCAATTTTCCTGAATTATTCACTATTTAACTAAATTGAGTAAGGTATGAGACTCGTGAGCATTTAAAGTTAAAATTCAAAGTTTTCTGGCATTGTTTTTTGGAATGATCTGCTCAGTACAAAGAATTGCTGGCAAACTGCAATGTAGGAAATTACAGGAAGGAACATAATTATTAATCTCTGTAAGAGAAAATGAGTCAGAGACCTAGATACTCAAATCCAGACTCTAGTAATATCCTAACACCAACTGGATTCCTTCCCAAGTTTCAGATAGCATGTTCTGCCAGTCATGTCATTGTGTATTCCACCTGAATTGTAATATTTATAAAAGTGCAACCAGTAAAGTGAACCAAAGCACACATCCCTCTGTCTTGTCACCCAAAGCATGGGCAAATGCAATGCTCCATGACAATCTTAGATCATGGTTTTAAACTAGTTTTCTAGAACTTCAGGCTTGAGTAGGGACATGAATAATTTTAGCATAGTACATTTTTGCAAGAAATAATCCAGAGAGGGAGACCAAGATGGCAGAGTGTTAAACAGCACAGAAAACAGCCTCTCTGAGAGTTGCTGGCCAGACACTGGAATATAGCATCGTGAAGAAGACAAGAAGGAAGAAAGTGGGCCCACTGGACACAGGAAGAATCTGAAATGCAAATTGAAGCCCACAGAGAGAGCACAGAGAAAAACTTCAAGGAAGAAGAAAGTGGTAGCCAGTAGAGCCTTCACTGAGACAGAACTTACTGCAGGAGAGGAGTGGTTCAAACCTCCAGACCCAGAGTGATGGTGATGATAGAGACAGGGCAGTGCAGAGGAGCAGTGGACATGGAGGACTGCACTGGCTGACGGTGAGTGTAGAGGATTTAGTCCTCCCACGAGAGAGCAATTAGCCAGGCGCCATCTTGGAGCTCAAAACTCAGCACTGCTGCTGGCTCCATCTAGTAGCTCCCAGGTGGGCTCAGACTCATGGAAATTGCTTGGGTAGTGTTGAGCCCAGTGAGTCTGGACTCAGGGCAAGCCTCCTGAGATTATCTACTACCCCACCAAAAAGTTACTGCTGGCTTGTTAGGATAGATCAGCATGGTTTGAGACTGTTAAAACTGATTGTCTGCTAGTGAAATCAGTGAGAATCCTGGAATTAGACTGTTTTTTATTTTGTTTTCTCTTTCTCCTTCTTTTTTTTGTATGAGTGTGAATGTAGTTCTGAGCCTCATTGTGGGTATGGATCTTTTCTGTTCTTCCTTTTATCTCTTGCATCTCTCTTTTCTTTTAGTCTTCTGCACTAGTTTCCCAGTGTTGGTGTGATCCCCTTTGTCCTCCAATCTTCTAATCTGTCCCTCTTCTTCCGCTAATCGGTTTTCTCCTGAATCCATTTTAAATTTTAACCACTGAGGGCAAAATTGACACATTAAGGACTTATATACTACATACAATTTCCTGGTTTGTTTATCTTTTGTCATATAACCACAAGTCTAGTTCATATAGTTACAGTGGCAAATTAATGGTTAGCTCAGTTTGTCATTTTCTAAGCTGTGTTGGATGCTGTTGATACTACTATAGTAAAAATTGACATAATTGCTCTAAACAGTTGTTGGTTCTGGTATACCATGACTGATATTGACTAAGGGTCACAAAAAATACTGTGGTACAGTGCCAAAGAACCAGGAACTAGGACAAATAAGCAACATTTCATCTCCAACAAACTGAACAGGTAAGGTCTTCCAACAGACTCGAAACCCAAAAATCAGCTACACCTGGATACCTCAGAGGAGTAGTCATCACCTAAGGGCCCTATACTAGCAAAAAAGCAACCCACCATAGGTAACTTACAAGCATCACCCCAGGAATTAGGCCAAAAAAAGAGAGAGAACAGAAAATGAGAAGACACTTAAACAAAATGCAACACCAAACATAAAGTTCATCAAAGGCAAATCCAGGGGAAAACGAGGAGGGGTAAGGTCTCTCTGAAATGGTAACAAGAAAGCAATTGAATGAGGCTCTGAAAAATTTAAATCAGAAATAATCTGTCAGATAACTACAGAGATTAGCAAAATGCACACCATGCTTAGTGACATTAAGGCAGATACAGATAAAAAAAATGCAGATGAGCTTAAGAAAATTATGGAAACTAAGTCTAGGAAAGAAATGGAATCTAAAAAGCAGATTCAAGCCAACATCCAGAAGAATAAAAATGCCACTGAAAGTATTCAAAGCAGATTAAGTCAATGTGAGGACAGGATCTCAGATATTGAAGATAGGCTTGCAGTTAGTGACCAGGAAAACAAATATTTCTCAAAAATAGCAAGGACACATGAGAAATCAATCCAGCAGGTGCTAGATGAGACAAAGAAGAATAACTTACTGTTGATTGGAGTCAATGAACAAGCAGGAGATACTGCAAACGACATTAAAAATTATTCACAGACATCATGACAGAAAACTTTTCTGGTAGAGAAAAATAATTTGATATTCAGATAAATGAGGCATGTAGAACTCCAATTAGCCACGATAAAAAATTCTACAGCCAGGCATATCATAGTCGAGATTCCAAAAAGTCAGCACAAGAATAAGACCTTAATAGTTATTAGAGAAAACAGACAAAACACCTATAAAGGAAAGTTCATCAGAATCACAGTTGACTTCTCAGCACAAATTCTCAAGTAAATGAGAGGTTAGAGTGAAGTACTCAAAGTTCTAATGGAACAAACTTTCAACCCACATTGATGTACCCTGTAAAACTATCTTTCAAAATTGATGGAGAAATAAGATACTTCCATGACCAAGATTATCTGAGGAAATTTATGACCACCAAACCAGCACTTCAAAATGTTCTGAAGGACATTCTAGAAAGATATAATACAGGACTACAAATCCATGAACCCCAACAGAAGAAATCCATCAGAGAAGACAAACAATTAGGAGGGAGAAAATGAGGGGGAGCCAACAACAGGAAAATAACATGACAAAATAAGTCAATACATATTAGTTATAACCATCAATATTAATGGTCTCAGTTCACCAATCAAAAGACACAGACTGGCAGACTGAAAAATGAAGCCATATCCAACAATATACTGCATACAAGAAACACATTTAATTAAAAAAGAAATTCACAACCTATAATTCAAGGAATGGAAAACAATACTCCGTGCTACAGGAACCCAGAAAAAAAAGAGGGGTAGGTATTCTGTTTGTAGACACAGTGAATTTCAAGCCACATGAAAAATCAAATAAGCCTTTATACAATTATATTGGGAGACTCAGTACTCCATTGTTACAAAAAGACAAGTCAACTAGACAAAAAATCAATAATGAAATATTAGAAATGAACCAAACTTTTGAACAAATGGATTTAGTAGATGTTTATAGAGTGTTTCAGCCCACAACATCAGAATACACATTCTTCTCAGCTGCACACAGGGCATTCTTCAAAATAGACCATATATTGGCTCAGAGAACATGCTCAAGTAAGTGCAAAAGAACTGAAATTATCCCATGCGTATTATCAGATTACAGTGCAATGAAACTGGAAATTCATGGCAAAAGAGATCACAAGAACTTCATAAATACATGGAAATAAAATAGCACCCTATTAAACAATGAATGAGTCACAAATGAAATTAAAGAAAAAATTAGGTAGTTTTTACATTTGAATGATAATGACAATACAACATATTGGAACTTATGGAACATAAGGAAAGCAGTCTTACAAGGAAAATTTATAGCAGTAAATACACATATCAGGAAAACAGAGCAAGTGCATGTAAACAACTTAATGGTAAACCTCAAATTTCTAGAAAAAAGAGAGAAGGATAAGTCAAAAGTTCATATGAGGGAGGAAGTTAGAAATATCAGAGCAGAAATAAATGCAGTGGGGAATAAAAACAACCAGAAAGAATCAATGAATCTAAGAGTTGGTTCTTTGAAAGACAAAATAAAATTGAGAAAACCTTATCCAACCTTATTTTAAAAAAGGTAACAAAAGACTCAAATCTGTACAATTAGGAATAAAATGGGTGAAATCACAACAGACCCTGCAAAAACCTATACCTTGAAAACTTGTACTCTAATAAGATGGAAAATACAGAAGATATGGGCAGATTCCTAGATACATCTGAATTACTAAAGCTGAATTGAGAAGATATAAAAATCCTAAACAAAGCAACATCAATCAATGAAATTGAAGATGTAACTAAAAAACTATCAACAAATAAAAGCCCAGGCCCTGATGGATTTTTGGCTGATTTCCATGAGAAATTTAGAGAAGACACAACTATTTCCCAAAATATTTAATGAAATGAAAGCGAAGCAGAACTCTCAAATTCATTCCTAGATGCAAGCATTACCCTGATACCCAACTAAGAAAGAGAGCTACAGACCAATTTCCCTAAAGAATATAGATGACAAAATCTTTAATAAGATATTGGCAAACCGAGTGCAATAAATCTTCAAAAAGATTGTACACCATGATCAAGTGGGATTCATCTTAGGGCTGCAGGGTCCAACATACATAAATCGATAAATGTAATACATCATATTAACAGAGCCAAGGATAAGAATCATAAGATTATTTGAATAGATACAGAAAAAGCTTTTGACAAAGTCAAGCATCCATTCATGATAAAAAACTCTACAGAAAACTGGAATAGATGGTCTTTATCTCAAACTGATAAAAGCCATGTATGACAAACCAACATTACACTAAATGGACAATAACTGAAAGCTTTCACTTTAAAATCAGGAAAAAGACAAGGATATCCACTCTCTCTATCTTATTCCACATTGTCCTGGAAACTTTAGCCAGAGCAATTAGACAAGAGAAAGAAACAAAAGGAATAAATATAGGAAAGGAAGAAGTTAAACTAGCATTATTTGCAGATGACATGATACTCTATTTATAAGATCCCAAAAACTCCACCAAAAGACTTACAGATTTAATAAGCAGATTTAGTAATGTAGCTGGTTAGAAAGCTAACACTCAAAAATCAATAGCCTTCTAATACATGAATAACAAACTCACTGAGAGAGAAATCAGGGAAACAATACCTTTTACAATAGCATACAAAAAAATGAAATACTTCAGAATCAATCTAACAAAAGATGTAAAAGACTTCTATATTGAAAACTATAGTACTCTGAAAGAGGAGATTGAAGAGGACATTAGAAAATGGAGAGATATCCCATGCTCTTGGGTAGGAAGAATCAATACAGCGAAAATGTCCATACTTCCAAAACTGTTACACAGATTCAGTGCAATCCCAATCAAAATTTCAATAGCATATCTCATGGAATTAGAGAAAACGATCCTAAAATTCATCTGGAACCGGAAGAGACCTAGAATAGCAAATGCAATCCTGGGCAACAAAGACAAGACGGGGGGGCATAACAATTCCTGACCTGAAATTATACTATAAAGCTACTGTGATTAAAACAGTGTGGTACTGGCCAACAAACAAACAAAAAAATATGACTGAAGATCAGTGCAATAGATAAGAAGATGCAGAAACAACTCCAGACACACTAAGACACCTTATCATTGACAAGGGTGCCAAACACATTCACTGGAAGAAAGATAGACTCTTCTATAAATGATGCTCGGAAAACTGGCTCTGTACATGCCAAAGATTAAAACTGGACCCATATCTCTCACCATGCACTAAGCTAAAATTGGAATAGATCAAAGATCATAATATTAAAACAGAAATGTTAAATCTGCTGGAACATAGAGTAGGTAAAATTCTTGAAATCATTGGTGTAGGTAAAGACTTTATGAACAAAACCCCAACTGCACAGGAACTATCACAAAGAATCAACAACTGGGATCTCATCCTATTGAAAGTTTTTGCACAGCAAAGTGTGGTGAAGAAAGAACACTTCTCCACTGTTGATGGGAGTGTACACTGGTTCAACCACGGTGGAAATCAGTGCGGAGATTCCCCAAAACCTTGGACTAGAGGTCCCATTCGACCTAGCTATTGTCTTTCTGGGTATCTTCCCAAAAGAATTAAAAGCATCATACCACAGCAATATATGTTCACCCTTGTTTATAGCAGCACAACTTGTGATAGCTAGATCTTGGAAACAATTTAAATGCCCATGAATGGGGGAATGGATAAAAAAGATGTGGTATTTTTATTCAATGCAATACTATACAGCCATAAAGAAAGATAAACTGGAGACTTTTACAGGTAAATGGTTGTAACTTGAGACCATACTCATAAGTAAAATAAATCAGACACACATGTGTAAACATTGTATTGTCTTAGTAGTGTGAGAAGCTGAAAGAAATAGCATATGTATATGTAAATGTATATGTATATATGCATATGTTTATGCACATAAATAGTTAACATAGTTATACTACTGATTTTTCCGAGTTCATGGAAGAGAAAGATTTGTACTGATATTGTTTGGACAATTGAATGCAGATGTTGTGCTCTGGGTGAAAGATTTGGTGGTGATAATGCACAATGTATGTAGCATTGTTGCCCCCTGATTGATGTGTTTTGAAATTTTGCTTTATTTTGTTTTTCTTTTTTCACCTTGGAATAAAATGGATTTGAAAAAAAAGAAATATACACACAATACACATGATGAGAGAATCCATTATCCTCTGAAGATCTCTTGCAAGTTGTAAGAATTTGTGTATTGCCTTTTGTTCCCCATGGCTCCTGGAGACATGTAGTTCATTTGAAGAGTAGGGATTTTAATGTCTACAGTTCCTCAAAATTTCTCTATATATGCAGCCCCTGTTGGGTGCTGTTTGCAACTGAATTCTTGATATTCAGGTAGGAAGAAAAGCATGTATGAGACAGAGAATATGTGTAAAGGAGACAAGTATCATCTACAAGGGAAACCCATTATTTGTGCACAGAGCTGTGTAGATCCTCTGTGCTCGATTTAGGATTTAATCAGTTCCTGGAAATCATGTCAGAGAATCTCTAGGAACAGGATAGCTGAGGAAAGTTGCTGATGATACAGACATATGATGGCAAAACATTTAGAGACCTAGTGCCCAAACTACAACCCAAAAGTCACTTATTTATCACAAAGCGTCTTCACTGCAATTCAATCTGAATATTTAGGTTTTAGTTTAAAAAAAACA